>JARPRG010000294.1:4264084-4274507 GCA_031001745.1 Hartigia nigra
AGGCAGGCAGGCAGGCAGCGGGGATGGCCAATTTAAAAGCCTCTCTCTCCTCCTTTTTCCTTGGCTTGTTTCTCTTTTGAGCCTCTTTTGTATACGACGACCGATCACAATGGATTCGGACCGTTTTCGAGGAAATGGGGAAGCGAACTGAGGAAGGAAGATGAGGGTTATTCGAGATTCTAGATTCGCAGTTTGATGTTCAAGGATCGGGCATTGGGAAACGTGATCGGGTTTCGTAGCCACGAATGTTTCTTCTTCCCTTGGCGATTCGTCCTCATGCCGGTCCTAATTCAACATCATTAAGACGCTCGAGTGCGAGTTTGCTAATTCCAGATGGATGGGCAAACGCGAAGCGTCGCAACGCTCCATCCTGCCTTCTCTTTATTAGCTTCGTCAAAGGGCCAAATAAACGAGGAAGGATTCGTTAATCCCCGAGTATCGTCGCCTCCAGCCAATTGGAAGTGAGCCTTGCCGAGCACACAGATACATGTATGCAGGAAATACGTGGATGATCACACAAAAGGACTCTCACACAGTCTCCCTCCATTTCTCGAACCTCTGGAGTCAGCCGACACGGCCACCCTTCATGGCTCGGCTTCAACCTCACCCTCCAGCACTCTTCAGGCTCAAGGGCTCGTTTCAGTCGCGAAAAGCATGTCCATCGATTTGCTTAACTACTAATCGCTCCGATAAACCTCGGACTTCCAACTAATCCTCGACATCGTTTCAGTAGCTAAACTCGCTTTCCTGGAAGTAATCGTGGATAATTAGCAACGCTCAGATAATTGAGAGGATTTTCCATGTACAGCGCGTGCGGTACGAATTGCGAACGGTGTGAACCCCCTGAACGACGTCGCGACGTTGGGATTGAGAATCGACCGAGTTACCAAATGTTTCGCGGCTCAAATGTGTTTAACCGGACAAGGGATCTTAATACCTTTGTGCTTTATTCTCAAATGCCTGAATTTCGGCCATTTTTAGACTGTCCCTTCCACCACGATTGCTTCTGATATCAGAATTTATTTTTCACTTATTTATTATCTAAATTTAAATATATTAATTATATATATATGTGTGTGTGTGTATATATTTTTTAAAAATATACTTTAACATGTATTGAAAATATACAATTATATAAATAAAGCGGCAAAAATCTAGATGTATATAGTTTTATGTAAGTTGAAATATATTTTTATATCGGTACCTCGCAAGCTTATCTGATTAGCAAATAATTAGCAATTAGCAATTGCTTTTGAGAATGTTCGATTTCAAGAAACGATTTTTAATCAAAATCATTCCGCGATAACTGTCCAATTTAATTAGCGGGTACGCTTTGACGGAACGACACAGTAGAGACGCAGTGTGAAGAAGAAAACAGGAAATCAGAAATAAGAAATAAGAACGAGGCTGATGCAGCTGGATAGGTTGTATCGGCCAGATCCCTTCTGACCAGGAAGTTCGGGAGGAAATTCGAACGGGAATCTGATTGACGTCGTTTGAACTCGTGAAATTGTTACTGCATCGAGTTGAGGGGAAGAGGCCCTTCGTGCGAGGCTTCAACCCCTGTGTAGAGGGATTTTTTTTACTACCGTTTTATCTTCGTATTTCAGTACCCTCTTTGCCGTTTTACTGCTGTGCGTCGCGCGATACACTTACCGAATAATATAGCAGAAGCAGAAGAGGTAAACGCGAGCAGTGAATTCGGAAATTGAGGACGAGAATGGAAATGAGAATGAAGCTGAAGAGGACAAGGAGAAAAGATTCTGTCGAATGACGAGTCTTCTCTGCTGGAGAAATTTTTCGTTGTTGCGGCTGAGCGAGGAAGGTGGGGGAGGTAGCAAACAATTACGCCATCGCTCACCAGTAAGGGGAGAACTGGTGTCGTGACAATAAAATGCGACTGAATCGTGGTCCGAGCAAACGAGTACTGTGAGTGGGAGCGGAAGAGGAAGATGGTGGAGAACGTGGAAAACATGAAAAATTTGCATCACAATCGCGGATAGAAATAATTACGCGAGAAGCGCGAAAGGGGTGGAGACAGGGTGCCACATGCAAATACGAATAGAGATACGGAAACGAGTGGAAATGCAGATACGAAATGGGAACGAGTACAATTCCCCATGTTCACGCGAAGGGTGAGAAGGGCGAGAAGGGCGAGAAGGGCGAGGAGGACGAAGAGATAGAAAGGAGGAAAACTACAGCATAAAAAACGGATTCTTTGCGTACAAAAACAGAGCATGTATGATTGCGTAATGATTGTCAAGACAAAACAAAGAAGAAACATGTCCTAGATTCGAAATCGAATTGATCAATGTCTCAAGCGTTTAAGTAATAGTAAAATGGGTGGTAGGGCGGTGGGGGGAGAATGGAGAAAGGCGCAGCGTGTGAATTTTCACACGAATAAATATCCAGGTGAACATGTTGCGTACTGGCTTTCTTTCTGCCTTCGCATAGCGTTCCGCCATGCTCGTGGCTTCCGAGCACGTCCCAGTTCACTCGTTTCAGAGAATGTTCGAAGAACGTCAGCAGCGAGAGCTCCGACTCGTGTTTCTGCTCGATTTTTAAGTTTTCACTTTCCGGTTTATCCTCTGTACCTAGATAGTTGATGGTCAAGTAATACGATAATGGATGCTATTTACCCTTTAATCCCAAGTCATTCTCCTTCGTCACGTCAAGTTCAACCTCGAAGCTCAGAGTTCCAGGTGAATTCTTCTTTCGTTGCAAGACATTTACGACTTTGAATTTTGAAAGCCGCGCGCGTGAAAAAGGATGGAAAAAGGAGAGGGACAGTCGAGGCCCTCAGAGACGATATTAGTGACGCAGTACGTAAGTGGTGATGCTTTGTTGACACTGTAAACCGAGTTGATGCTGTGGGCGATTATTCCGCGAGACAGCACGTAGAAGGACAGGGTTAACCGGACTCGGGAAAACATCGTAACCAGCAGGAGGTGAGGCTCTCCCGAACGCGTTTAGTCCTTCAGGATTAGAGTTAGGTTAGGTTAGGTCTTCCGTAGATGTAATGCGATTTCCAAGCGTTATCTAACTCCTGGCGGCATGCTGGCGCCGGCACGAGGACGACCAGCGTTAGTCGCTTCTCCTAACACGGATTTCCATAAACACGATGAGACTGGCTATTGTTTTCCATCGTCCAGCCAGCTCCACTCCGGGCGAAAGCCGCGCCTGATTATTGGCCGACCGTTCGTCACGTGGTCGCCCTCTTCCTGCTGCAAACTGCAAGATCAGTCTAGTCAATCTGTTAGCCCTCTCTTCATCCCGTTCACTCATTTCCATTTCACCTATGAAAACTTCATTTACTGCACGAACCACGAATCTTTAGATTATTACGGATAGAAGAGAACTTGAGTGATCGAGGTAGACGGACGGGAAGTCATGATTAGGCATTCGGTGAAGGCGGTGTGCTTTACCTCGCGTCCAAACTCAAGTGCTTGGCTCGGAATAGTGATCTCGGCTCGCCAAAAAGGGCTTGACAAATGGAAATATGCTTCAGAGTTCCGGGTGATTAACGATTCGTCGTGGTGGAGGATGTTGCCCTTGAGGAAGAGGCACCGGAAGCATCGTATTACACAAGATTGATTTTCGAAAGGTCAAAGGTAAGAAGATATGCGTGCCTAGTTTCTATTCCAAAATTGTACCGTCATTCTTTGAGCGTTTACCGTGCAATTAGAGAGTCGATACTTGAACTATTCGGCAGGCTCGAGGCAGGTAAAGTGACTCGAAGACTGGGCAAGAATGCGAAGGAATGCGAAGGATTGCGAAGGAATGTCGAAAGTACAGAACCAGAGACAATCTGTGGAGACGGACGAACGGGTGCGTACCGGTCCAGCAGTTAAACAGTTAACGGAATCAGAAATTATGTCTGTCGCCTGAAGTGGTTAGCTAGTGTTTTTCATTAGCAATTAGCAGACTAACACATTAATTTCCGGGGCGTCTGTTGCGGCATACGACTGATCTGCTAGTAAATGCAAATAGGTTCTATGCACTCGTATCAGCAAATTGATTGAATGGACTCTGCGTCCACATTTTCGCGTATTAGACTTAATGGTTGGTTGGCTGGTCGGATGCCTGACAGCAGGTTACCCGGTCGGTCGAAGTTCAGACGATTCGTCGGTAATCTGGAAAACTAAACGCTGTCCTGGGCATTTCCTGACATTCGATATTTCTCATTTCTCGAATACCCGATTTATCGTCTGACACATCGTCTACCAACGTATAGCAATTTCGTCTCATTTCGAAAAGATCCTGTAACCATAGGATTTTCTCCCCTGAAAGTTTCTCCTTCGCGACGGAGAACGAGGAGCGGTTTTCATTTTAGCGACATAACGACGTATTATTGTGGGAAGATGGGAGAGTTTGACTGATCGATACACGCCCTAGGAGCAACGACTTGCGGCGCGGATGTTGCGATACGCCAATCAAAGAAATCAAAAGTTCATTTTTGTTCGCGAGCGAAGAACCAGAAGATTGCCAATTGTGTTCTACCCTTCTTACTGCCGGTTGCTTATTTCTTAGTCGTCATCACAGACTTGAAACTTCTTTCGCCTCCATCATGATCCGCAGCGAGAGCTCCCCGACTCTCTCGAAATTCAAGGTATACCTTATTGAATATTAATTAATAATAATTGTTTCTGCTCTTTTGCATTTGACTGAATTTTGTGGATTTTGTAGCTTTGAAAGGTCCTTCGGCTCGTCTCAATGGGAAGATTGTCTATGATATGTTTGGTTGTGTGTCTGCGCAGGGTACACCTTGTTACAATGGCTTCTCAGTGCTGAGGAAGATTAACCGCGTCACGGGTGACGACCCGACCCGAGCCGAATGTCGAATCGGCCTTAGCTTCATAACGATCGTCCTTACGGGAATTCGTCCAATGAGCCCTGTACCTGGCCATTTGCCTCCGAAACTTCTGTTATGTGACGTATGACATCTTGTAAGAGCATTCGCTCGTTCTCTCAAGAAATTACAAATCGCCGAACGTACCCGAAGTTCCCCGAATCAAGAGAGACAATCAATTTGAGGGATAACTGGATTTTCGGCAGATCGTCAAAGACTTAAGAGAGTATCTTTCAAGTAGATTTTGCTACTCTAAGAAAGAGGCCGAGAAAGCAAATAATAAGACTAATAACGATCGAAGAGTATTAAAGCAAATAATATTATTAGTCCCTGTGAAACGTACGCCTCCTCCTCCTCCTCCTCCTCTCTAACAGTACTCTATTTATATATAACATACATACGCTACATAGCTGCAGGATAACTTTTGCCTGCGCGTAGCAGTCGCCTTCGAATCCATAGAGACTATAGCACCTTACTAATAGTAGTAGAGGATGAGGGAGAACGACGGGAGAAAAGGCTTCTCCTACTCGAAGGCTCTAACTGATGCGGCAACGAAATCACAGGATTCCAGAAGGACGAGTACAGCAACTTTTCCTTCGTTACAAGGACTGCGAGAGCATTTATAGGAAGTTTCGAACAGTGCTGACGGTAGCGATGCAACCCCAGCCTCCGTGGATTTAGTTTCCACTTCTCTGTCTGGATCAGTGCATCGTGCATGGCTGCACCCTTGAAACGTTTCCAGAAATCATCCCCTTTTCTGTTATGACATTTTTCATGATGAAAATGGGTCTGATAAAATATATTTGTTTAGTAACTGACCCCTTCTTAAGAATACTTTCTGACCGTGTTCGAATTTGCCGTGAGGAGAAAGAACCCGAGGGACTGGGTAGCCCGACGAGGCGTTTCCGCGGATCGACAGAAGCCCGGGTGCAATACCGGCGCTCCAAAGAAGAAGGGCGCAGGGGAGGAACTCCGAGGCCCAGGTTAAGTTTTGTAGTGCCCTGTTTTCGCCCTGTGTTCAGGGGAAGCGACCGCGGAGGATCTCCGAGATTGTTACGCTACCGATTAGGGAAAAGATGCTCTCGCTATAGTTGAGGGGACGACTCGGGTAAGTGCGCTGTAGTTATCGGATAAAGGATCTCGACCAATCAGATTGAATTGTTCCCGAAATTGGCTGTTGTCAATGTTGTCAAGTTAGTCTGACTCGGGATACCGGCGAGGTATCTTGGGCCGGTTCGCGCTACCATGCTTAGGGTAGTTCTACCTGTGTTTGCCTAGGCGGCACGTTAGCCTCTCGCTCGTGTTATCGTGTCGTGCTCTCGCGTTGGGTTGTCGCCAACTAAAAAGTGCCGAAAGTAGTTTTTTCGCGTGTTCTCGGAGTGCATCCCGGTGGGTGACCCTAGGCGAGATCTGCGTTCCCGCGGATTAGCTGTGCCTGCTCTGGTGAGTCGCACGGATTTTATTACTTGGTGCTGGGATTTCGAATAGTCCGATAGCGTCGTCGTCATAGGCGTCGGGTTTCCCGTTTCGCTCCCGATCATATGTTCTGGATTTTGTCTGTTCGCGTTCCCGTCAACCTGCAGCCTGAGTGGCTGTGCATTTCCGCAACCGCTCGCTCTCGTTCATGCATCCAATTGCGTTTGTCAGTTTTACGGGTCCCCAAAAATCGACGGGTCTCGTTTCTTGGCCTTGTGCCGCCTTGGTGGAGACGAGGGCGACTCCCCTCGTCTACCAGGACATACCGGTTCGTCGGCACCGGCGAAACAAAAGCTGGCTGGCGGATGCATGAGCGGGGGTGGACAGCCAAAGGTGACGTTTTACCGATTTCGATCTCGCGTGGTTAGAAAATACGTCACAATATATATATAACAACTCTTTTCGCTAAAGTACTTTTATAAATGATCAAGAGGCTCGGCAGCAATACAAGTCAAGACCATTAATTACTCGTCACACACGGGTATATTAAAGGCTGTACATTGTGCTCTTACTTTCGTGTCTTATTTTTTGCCACTCTCTCTCTCTCTCTCTCCCCCCTCTCTCTGTGATAATCGAATCCAGCACGTCTTTAGGATTGTTAGAATCGCTTTAATTTTCGCCATTAGAGCGCCTAATGTTCATTTCATTCTGATTCCGATTTCTCTAAAAATTGAAAGTTTTGACAAGAGAGGAAAAACGATATCTGACAAATGAAAGTTAATCTTCTATGGACCGTGAACCTAACGAATGAAGAAAGGCAGACTAGAAGCTAAAATATATGGAATTGAATAGCGTCAGTGATTTGGTCGGTATAGATTTCGTTCGATTGAATAGCGATTTCTCAGTGGAACGATTGGCCATTCCATGCCATCATAATATCCTACAGAATACAGGAAGTATGAAATGCGCCGGACTGGTACGAAGGAATGGGTCGTTGGGATGAGCAGATTTCAATCTCTGAATGCATCCTCACACTCGCACGAGCTCCTCAGCATCCCAACATTTCAGCAACACTCATCTGGCAATTCGCTTGTATACTTTAAGCCCATTATCATCTATCGACGCACGACACGTGCAATTCGCAAGATTTACACGATTCACAGGATTCACAGGATTCACAGGATTCACAGGAGGCGACTCCTCCTGTCATCGGCCTCGCAAGGGATGCATGTATAGCCGTTACGTGGAAAGGAGAAGATGAGAGACCGATGACAGGTGGTGGTTCAAAAGCTGGATCAGGAGGATGGGGAGGGGGCCTGGGGAACGTGCTACTGTTAACAGTTTCCGGAGAGTTAACAAGGTTTCGGATCCGTGGTGACCCGACGGAGCCTAGGGGACAATAGGACGACATTAGCCCTCCCTCTCTCTCTCTCTCTCTCTCTCAATCTACGCCCTCTACTCGCCAAACCTCTTGTCCCGTGTCCTTCTGTATCCATTTGCTTCTAGGATCCTTCCTTGAAGCTCATCTTCATCCTCCAAATTGTCACTGGCTTACGTGACCCGACTACCATTTCACCCATATATTGACTTTAATACCGATACTCTGTCTTTGACTCTCTTAGATTTTGCAGCCTTTCCAGGCTTTTTCTACGGCCGCCTATCGTGCTGCCTGATGCGACGGCGCTAAAGGCAATGCTGCTGCATCCAATCCTGACATTAGCTTCGATATGTACCATGGCAACTGCATATGGATGCACGATCAAAGTAGGTTAATTGTAAATTAATTAACGCCTCGGGCGCGAAAGGGAGCAGGGGTAGTAGTCAAGCCCCGCGCTACTACCGACACATTCGAATTCGATGCGACACCAAGATGCCTCTTGCATGCGAGCGACAAAACGACTCACGCCATTTACGAGTACACTGCCCGTACGGAGAAGCCATATTATGTCAAATGGTGAATGTATTAATATCGATATACTAGCTGCGATTCTCCTTGCATTGACGATACGAAGTCCTCGCCGAGGACGCTTTCAATGAAATGGGAAAACTGAGGAAAAATGGAATAAGCAATGGCAACGAGAGTTCTGCGATCCATGAAGATCACGTTTTGAAACTCTAATGGAACAAATGCTTGTGGTTTTCGAGGCAAAACCCTGACGCCCGACGCATCCGATAGACGTTTCCTCTTTGGCGCTTAGCCAAGTAAACAAACGTTAATTAATAATCTATCAAAGCGAGACTCTCCAGCACTCGCTAAGCCGCCCTTATTGCTACCTTCCCTTAGAAACGACTACCTCGACTACCTCGACTACCTCGACTAACGGCATGAGGACCCTTCTGCCAGCCGCGAGTTATTGACATCAAAGATAGCCTCATCCTCGTCTTCGTTCTCCACCTCTTGCTCCTGCCATCTCCCTTTAGCTTTCCACCATCTCCTCGAGGATAGAGAGAAACTAGCAAAGAATGCGGCTTATTAAGCCAGTCATAACCTCCGGCTACAGGAGCTTGCACCTTCTTCCTTTCTTTTTCCAAGAATTACGGCAGCACCAGGTAGACATGGGTCAGAGGGAACATCCGGAAGGTCCAAGGATCTTGGTCAGGAATGGAAGGAAGCGATAACATAGTTGTAGTGAGAGAGAGAGAGAGAGAGAAGAATGAACGGAGCTGGCATTCGCATTAATCAGACGGACGGCATAGGTGCAATTATCCGACAGTAATTAACTTCGCAAACTGCAACGCGCACAGTCTGCAAAAGGGGTTGCCGCGATCCACCAGAAGGTAGTGGAAGAGGTTGTAGCCGTAAGCTGTAGGAGCGTAGCAGCAGGAGGAAAGTGGGAAAAGCGGAAAAAGCGAATGCTAGTAGTTAGGTCGCTCAACCTGATGGAGTTGTTCTGGAATTATACGGCCGGGCCAGCCCTGAAAACAGGCAGCAGAAGCTTTTGCGGAAACTAATTTAACTCTTGCATCCCAGACGTAGGACGCTTGATCTCAGTAGCTGACTGGAGGTTGATGCAATTCCAAAAGCGCTGTAAATGCATTGGCACAAGATAGAACGGGAGAAGAGTAGGAGGAGGACTTGACTAAATTTCCTCGAAACGTTAAGAGAGAGAAAAAATAGCTGCTAAACCTCCTGCTATGGCGGAACATGGCGGAACATGGCGGAACATGGCACGACGTCGTACAGCGTCCCGAACTCTCGTGTCCGGGAAGAACTAAGGATCGAGCGAGGGAGCCCTGTAGGATATTGACTTTAAAAATACCTCAGTCAAGTTAAACGTAGAGACGCGAAGGTTGAGTTTCTAGAGGCGCAGATGCGCCGAAGATACAGCACGTTTCTGATTGCTTTTCTTAGACGTTCTCGGCACAGGAACTGCACTTTTGAGTCAACCGAGAACCGTATCTAAAAGTAACTCGGAAAATGGATCCAACTTGTCATTCGGATGACGTCGGATATCGGACATTCACCCACACGTCTATTTCTTTCGCTCTTCGCCACGATTAGAAGCTCATCCAAGTTTCATTAACTCGAGCCCGTTAATTGGGTATCACTGATAAGAAGGGCAAAACGACTTACCGGGGTCCGAGGACGGATGTGCCCTTGTGAGCCTGCAAAGCTGTAGAGGCAGATAACGAGTGTCGGCCCTTGGAGGTGACTTTGGCGGGGGTGGTGTTGCGCTGAGAAACCCTCGTTGCAGTTCCCATCCGACTTCCTGGATGATCGAAGCCTTCCGGAAGTATGGGGTCACTTCCCTCAAGTATTTCACTGCAATTCATAAGACGTACTTTGGTGCAATTCATTGGTCGAAGCAAAAGAAATAAGAGTACTTATCTATTCTATGGAGATAATCGAAAAGGGAAAGGATGAGGACGGAAACCCACCTAAGCAAATAACTGTGGACATAGTTGAATGGATCAGACAAAAAAGCGCGTTCTCACGTAGCCGCTGGCACGTATTTTCTTCAAGGATCAAAGGAAATCGAGTTCGAGGCCGCTCGATACTTTGGTATCGATTCGATATTATAGGTCCCATTTCCGCAGAGGCGTATCGCCACGCTTTACGAGTCCCTTTTACGACCCAGCCTATATTGCCTAGAAGTACCAACGCGCCCTAGCCGAGCACACTCGACGTCTATACGGCTTATTTTGGAGAGAGAGAGA
>JARPRG010000294.1:4407616-4421888 GCA_031001745.1 Hartigia nigra
AGATGATCGGTCGGGTTCCAGCTTAACAAAGGCATCGCAGTAGGACGGCTACAAGTGCTGACAATTTGCTGACAATTTGCTGACAATTTGCTGGATCGTTGAATTTTACAACCTGCGACTGCCGAAAAGACTTTTGACTCTCTATGAGATTTCAATACAAGTAAAACTTTTTCGAATCATCGCTCGATATCACAGTTGTTTGATCTTCGAGGAAAAAAAAAAAGAAAAAAAGAAAACAAGAAAAACCATTAACGATAATTCCCCTCTCCCCGGCACTTCTTTGCTCATCGTATATCGTGTGCTTCTCTACGCATTATCGTCGATAGTTATTGAACACAAATGCGTCTTCATACGTAAGTTTATTGTCTTACAGTGTCGTAGGAGACTGGAGTCTCTGCAACGCACTGTAATGTCACGTGGTAAAGCTCCGGGGCTCTCTCGACGTTTCGACGAGAGGCTAGATAAACGAAGTATCGAATAAGTTATAGGAAAAGCAACGCGAATGTAATCTCTTTCTGTGACTACTGTACATAAGTCATGATGTTGGGTATGGAGCGGTAGGTCATTGTTTTGAAACTTCATGTTGATTCACAGTCTGTTTCTTCGTACGACGTCTGTACTTTCGTTGTACTTATTTCCCCGTTCATCTATTTACACATTTGTCGATCTCTACCTTCTGCGTCTCTTTTTATATTATATATCGTATACACGAATGCCATTAAGTTCTGGTAACGCCACAGATCATGATGTTAGGCAAGGCACCACGACGCCGACGCCAGGTACCTAGCGATTGCGCGTGAATCTGCAAGGTTCTACACCATCTTTTCGTCCTGGCCCCATCCTCGGCCTAGAATCAAGAGTAAGAACAATTCAAAGTAATGAAGATACAAGGAGTACAAAGAAATACTGTGCGGCTAATAAGTGGACGGTTTTTAATATATTTTTGACGTTATCGCACCTTGAATATAAGAGTCTCTTTGGAGAAAAGTTCTTGAAGTTCAAAGTAATCCTCAAAGTTCGTTTCGCAGCATACAATGCATTTGTCGAGATACAGCGGCTCCTACGAAAGCAAAGGCACGGAGCTCATTAAAGATACAAATATTTTAAGGAAATATGGTAATGAATAGAATATTCGGGACGCAAGTATGTGGCAACTGATGCCTTAAACCCTACTCACCCTGAGTAACGAGTAACGGCCAACTTTTTCCTTGATGAGTAGCAGTGTTGCCTCCTTGATCCCGATCTGCGGCGGGAAGAGGGAGTCCTCGTTCACCTCAAGAAACCTTTCTGCGTTTGTCGGCTGCTTGTCACGGAAGCGAGAGACAGAGAGAGAGAGAGAGAGCGAGAGAGAGAGAGAGAGAGAGAGAGAGAGAGCGAGCGAGGGAGTGGTAGATGGATGCGTGAGTGGGTCCAGGGAGGGACGACCAAACGAACGAACGAAATATAGAGAAAGGAATCCAGAGAAATAAATAAATAGAGTGATTGAGATAGAAAGAGAAAGTGGGAGGTGGCAAGAGAAATAAGGATAGCTAACCTTTCCGTTGGTGACGAGCATCGCTGTGACCGGGGAGAGTTTAACGGTTCGACCGCGTCTCCAGTTGTTGTCCGTCGGCTGTGCAACCAGAAGACGACCCTCCAAGACGAACCTGGCTTCCTCGTGGGCCCACTCGAGGACCTGAACAGCTATCTGTCGAAGGTCCACGAGAGTCTTTGAGTCTTTGAGTCTTTGAAATAACCCTATGATTCGCGAAACTATCAAGTTACTGACGAATGCTCGGCTACCTTTCGCAGTTTAATGTTGACCATGTCTTGTTCGCCTGCGAATCTACGACCGTTCTGTATGATGGAGATTCTTCGCCAAAGTTTCGTAGAGGTGACGTCTTTGGCTTCCTGTCGAGGCGATCCAAAACGAGACGATCATGAGAAGATGGCAGGACTTTGTGCGATCGGTTACTCATTAGTTATAGTTAGGAGAAAACGGGAAATCTGGCAGTCCAATCCCCGGCGATTTATGATTTTCACGATTTCGTCGTTACTCACGGCATTTATATGTTCCAGGTGCATCTCCATATTTGTTTGGGCTTGCTTCAACTTTCGTTTTGCTTCTTGGATGTCGATTCTCAGGGACGGTGTCGCTTTTAGGAGACGCGCCAATAGCAGGGGATACTTGGTGACACGTTGCACCGGTACCTGAGGAGCGTTCAAAGTTTTCATGCTCGCGCGAGTTCAAAGTTTTTATCTCGCACGAATCACAATCAGCTTACCATGAGAAAAGAATTGAGGTTCATTCGACGGAGGACGGTATTTTCCATCTGCGAGACTTTCAAGAATATCCTCAGAAGCTCCTTTTCTTTCTCGAGATTTTGCAAAAGTAAACTCGCGCTCGCTTGTCGCGTGCAGTAGTTTTCGAAGGCGTGTAACATTCTTTCCGACTCGAGGAAGATCTTCCCCACGTCTACCATCATCAGATCTTCGTCGTCCAATTCCTGCATCAACAACGAAACAAGAGTCTGCTTGCCATCTTCACCGAATTCCAAGATACCTGACTGACTGCAACGGCGTCCTTGAGCTTTTTCGCGAGATGTAGACTGTGCTCGCGAAGCTCCTCGACGTTAAGAAATATCGCGGACAGCTGATCTTGCGTGAGAAGTCCGGCACGCGACATCGGCTTGTAGAACTCGTCGAGGATGATCTGCAGATCTCTGCCATATTTTTGTTCGGTCTCGACGATCTCGGTGATAATTTCCTTTCGCTCGGCTCTCTTCTTCGAACACTTACGGCAAACGAAGGGCGTGTAAGGGACGCCACTGAAAAAGTGCACAAGTGCAAAAGTGATTGAGCAAACTGACGGCCGATAGATGGGCATATGATGCATATGATGCATATGATGCATATGATGCCTCAGAAGGCAAACAGTGATACAGATACTGCAATCGGATTATCGCAGCGGGACATGCTGGCCTACCTGTCCATGACGAACGGTTCGAGCCGTTGCTCGCAGTCCTCGCAGTCCTCGCAGTCCTCGCAGTCCTCGCAGTCCTCGCAGAGTTTCGCATCGGCGGAGCTAAGCTGTGGAATGCTTCCAACGAGTAGGAGAGTCTGCGGGCTCTCTCCCAGCCTCCAACGTCTGAGGACACCCCGACCGCTGCTCGCCTGGCTACTTTCGGAACCGACGCCACTGTCGGTTCGCTCAATCTCCACCGTGGTCGTCTGACGAATCAGAGGGACACCTGCCTTTATTATCGCTCGATCCTTCACCTATTCTCCAATCAGTTTCACTGGCATCCGTCTGTCGCGCCTAATTTACAACTACTATATATTATACAAGTATTACCTTCAGTTCCTTTGCTGAATTCATTAGCATCAAGTGGCAATCTTCGGTGCTACTATCTGAAATATTGGAGATCTGTGAACTTTTCGAACTTAAATCTCCAAGGCTGCTCTCCTTCTGCTCGTATAGTGCTTCGAGCTCGCCGTCATCGACTGCGTCAAGTTCCTCGAGTTCGACCGCCACTTCCTCACCTCGATTTTCTCGATTGTCCGAGCTGTCCTCTATCTTCTGTATCTCTTGCGTCCCTTGTTTCTCGCTGCCTTTTTGCTGATGACGACGCTGCGCTCGCACATTATTGTCGTACTCACGCCTGTTATCCTTTTCCTTTATATTCTCACCCTTGGTCTGACTTTTCTTTTCATACTCATTCACGTGGTTGCCTTTCCTCTCCGATTGGGATCTGCCAACATTTCGAGTGGAATTGCCATTTTTCGGATCATCGAGAAAATTGAGAATATTCAAATTATTCTCAGGAGTAGGTTCTTCGGATAAGAAAAAAAAATACGAGGGTGTAGCAGGAGGCAAATTTTTGCCGAGCTTAGCTTCCCATTCGTTTGTTACGCTTGCAGTGCTGATGGTATTATTGGACTTTGCGGATTCATTGAATGATCCCTTAAAATCGGGAGAGAGTTCCGCGATCGACTCCGAATTACGAAAATGGTGAAACGGAGAAGCAGCAATGTTCAATCTCTTTCGGTGGCTCCTGCTTTCGTATTCGTTTGTACTGCTACAGCTGTCATTGTCGTTGTGCTTAATTCCACTGACGTCCTCGGCTTGAAAGTAGACGTTACTTGCCAGTTTCAGGTAGGCCATTGCTGTTGCCGTTGCCGTTGTTGAGTTTGTAGCCGTCTTACACGGCGGAGGATGAAGGGGCAGAGGTGGTGGGAGCGCAAAGGATGGTGATGGCGACGGTGACGGTGACGAGGAGGATGAGGAGGACGAGGAGGACGTGGAGGATGGCGATGCCGATGGGAACGGAGATAGTGATGACGATTGGGAGTGTGACAGAATCTCTGGAATCTCCTCGTAAATCGGTTCTTTGGCGTCTCTGATGTCTTCATAGGGATTTTCATCGAGAGCATTGACGAAACTAACACCAGAATTCAAGCGCGAGTCAGTGACAGACGCCGAGGATTCCGAGTTGCTCGATTTAAGAAGAGTTTCTTTAAGAACCTTCAAGATCTCTTCGCCGCTACCTTCGTCGAGGATTTCGCCGTTTATCTTAGCTTTTCTAAGTGAATTCTCAAGAAGCATCGAGATTGTCGCTTCCTTCGTCAACCGATCGGCGTTTCTCTCGGCTCTAGGTCCTTCCGGTGCTGTGCTCTTTCGTGAGAATATCTCGACGTTTCTATCCGGGCATTTCCTGGTAGCGTCGAGTTCTTTTGAGAAGGGTTCGACTACGATGTTGGAGCCGTTTTCGTCAAGAATTACCAGTGTTCGATTTTCCGGCATGGCGTTCTGTACCTTTGATGGCACTTTCGCGTCGTCACTCGAGTTGACGGAGATTACTGTGGAATTACTAAGGCTATCCTCGCCGCCGACGCTTATTGTCACCTTATTCTTCAAAGATTTCTGTCTGTCTTTCTCTTCCGGGTGTTCGCGTTCCTCTCGATTTATCATAACGGAAGAGGTTTGTCGCGAGAACGATGTCGGGGACAAGTGAGCGCCAATTTGCAATCGATGAACGAGCGTTTGCTGCAATAAAGATTGCGACGGTGACGACGGTGACGACAATGGACTGATTTCGATTTTGCATATGTTCTCGGACTCCAGTACGTCGGATGTTACCGAAGACCTGCTTTTTCTCGCGTTCTCTAGGAAATCCGATGACGCTCTCTCGACATGAAAGATTGTTTCAAGGGAATCATTGAGCAAATCAGTCAATCTCAGTGCACTCGAGCAATCTTGCGAGATCGGTTGCAATAATGGCTCTTTGGATTTTCTTTTTTGAAATTTCTCGTGCTCCATTCGGATGGTTCGAGGAGATTCGACATCGATTCCTTTCTTTATTACGCGAGACGACTCGCTCTTCAATGGAAATGATTTTGTCAGACAACTCGACGGAGTCAGGGCGCTTGTCGATCGGTCATTTATCCTTTTGTAGAACTTGAGTCGCATCGTATCGGAGAAGAGCACTTTGCCCGCTGTGAGCGCCGGTTTTATGATCGAGCGTTCGCTTTCGCTTCGTTTCAACGAGCGAGCTCTGCCGATGCACACTAAAAATAAAATAAAATGCACAAATGATCAATGCAAAGGCAGGGAGCAGCGGAGAATGACCGAATTAAGAGACAACAAAGTCTGTCTGCCTTAGGAGTCGTTCCAACTGGACACGTATGTACAACGATATCGTAGAAGGATATTTTCACGAAGATTTATAACTGGTACGTCGATATCGTAATAATGCCAAATTTTTCGCGCGACCCGCCTCATTTCGCTGTTTTTCATTGAAATTAGTTTGAGACTTGTTTACATATTTTTAATTTTCTTACAGTAACCTCAGGCTCACGTTGCTGCGTTACCACGTTGTCAGAGAATATGGTTCAGGGTCGTATCACGGGATAATCCGTAGGAACCAGCCTTTCTCCGACAATCTGTATCGCAACGTCCTCGTCCCTTCTGGCTGGACGCGTTTAACGCGACATTATCGGGAAGTCAAAGGAATCGAGAAACACATGGTACGAACCGTCAGATAGGCAGTATGTAATTGTGTGGCGTAACGATACGGCCTATAAGCTGTTTGTAAGTATACATATGTATGCATAGCATTAATAGCGACGTGAATATTTTTCTAGCGAGTTTTTAGCGTCCAGTGTGTCAGCGCATCGTGGAACTTGCTATCCTTGAATGAGACTCGTGCAGGCTGCTTTTAAAAGTTCAAGGATCTGAATATCTTTCACCAGAGTTAACGGTGCATTTGTTCGTCACTCATTGCTTAGCATAAATCGGGCTATACTGTTACAAGCTGGTTTATACATAAACCAGCGGGGGGGAGAAGGCGGCGAGAATATCATCATTACCGCCGATTATGGTAACGATAGTGCCTTTATCAAACGTTAGTCGGTCTGTATTCTCGACGACTTCGAGTACTGTTTTCTTCGACGTTATCCTGCATAGCTTTCGTACTGCTGCTAGTTTGCGACATTCATTTTGTGTCTAAAATTCTCGGCCGTACATTGTCATTTTTTTTATCGCAATTTGCTTTTTTTGCAGCCTCCGGGGGGGGCTGTTGGAGGTAACGATTTGATTTTCGAGGTATTCCAAACTGCGGCAAACATTACACAGGACATACGGAGCTCAAATTAATCATGAAAACTCGATGTTCAATAGATTTTCAAGGTTTTGCAACTTTTTTGTTTCTTTTATTAGTTTTTTTTCTTAAGGCAGATCGCGAAAGAATTTCAAGGTACGGACTCAATAGGAATGGTTTCTTTTTTTTTTTTTTTTATGAAAATTACGATATTCATACTTTTCTTTTCAAACGTACGTACCTACCTATACATTATATCGGAGACTGCAAGCGCGTGTTTTTTTTTGTATAAATTATATGTACTGAAGCGTAAAAAACTTGTGAATTTTTGAGATCCACCACCAAGCATTAACACGTTCAATTATGGTAACATGAATTAGTAATACGTAATAATGTACCTTCCGATCGTCGAATGAGATCCTGCTCATCCGCGGCGACACTTGGCATTGGATCTTGTAGTTCCTCGATCTCGATCTCGAGCTCGGTTTCATCCTCCGTTCTTATCGCGGCAATTTCTTTTTCATTCTTTGGTCTCGCGATTCCCGTATTCGCTTCCTTCTCAACATGCTCAACGGTTGATTTTAATTCGGTCTGCATCGCGAACTTTGTGTCATCTTTTCTATACTGTAGATACTTGGTCTTCTTAATATTTGGAATGCTGATCAATCTTGACTTGTTTAAAAGGGAGAATTTTGCGGATTGCCCTCTCTCTTCGCTGTTGCCTCCGTTTTTATTGGTTTTATGCTTCACATTGCCCTGGGAATCCATTGCTGCATTTGTCGTCGTGACTGTCGAGCCAGCTGTTGTATTTGTGATACACCTTGACAGTGGACCCGATGAAAGCTTTTCTGGCGCAAGAATCATGTTGTTTACTTTAAATAAAACGTTCTTAATTTTTCTTTCATCACGATCGTTATTCTCGCCATGTCGAATGGTGCGATTTTTTTTTCTGAGTATGCCTCTTGGCGCCAGATTTCTCGACGACGGTTTGTGTCGCCTGGGTGGCCGCTTCGGAGATACCTTTGGAATGGGTATTCTGGTGAACGACGCGTTGCCACGAACAGAAAGTTCATTATCAAAACAGTCCTCCACATAAATGTCCTCGTGCCTGAGAATATCATCGTCATCAGTGTTGCCATTGTTATCGAACATATCGTCGCTATTATTGTTGTTATCAAAACGTTCTCGTGGCTCGTTAAAGATTCTTACTCTTTGACCACCAATTGCAGCTACGGCACTTCTTTTAGTGGGCAATCTTTCGATGGATTTGACTTTTGACGAGTCGAATAACGTTGCCAGGTGATCTTCGCATTGAAGGGCATTGTCGGAAAGATTGTCGTCGTCGTTGACGTATTCTTCAACGTCGTTGTCGTTTTCGTCGTCGTCGTCGTCGTCGTCGTCGTCGTCGTCGTCGTCGTCGTTGTCGTGAATGACGTCGTTGTTCTCGTTATCCTCGTTGTCCTTGTTATCGGTATCATTATCTTCGTCATCGTCGTCCAAGCCTTGATCATTCAAATCTTTGGTACTGACGACACCGCGGGCACCATACTTCTTATCGCAAGCCTTAAAGTGTCTTGCGCGAGTGTGATTACGTTGTCGACGGTGGTGCTGTTGTTTCTTCAGAAGTTTATAGGGATTCACGTCGCACTGAAGTATGCTTCTCCGTGAGTCTGGAGCAATCGTGGCAATCGGTGCAGAAGCAAATGAGTTGGTATTAGAGTGATCGTGATCGTGATCGCCGACTTTTACAGAAGAGGAAGTCTCGTGAATCCAGTTTGTTCGTTCTCCAGTATACTGGTCGGCGAAGCGTGAATGTCTATCGTACGAAAGCTTTTCTAAATTATGACACGTCATATTGTCATGCCATTCTGTAGTGTTCGACGTCACGTCGTACTGAGATCGCGCGGATTTCTCCTCCTCCATTTCGTATTTAAATTCATCCTCTATGTCGAACCATCCGGATCTTGAGTTCAACGAATCAGGCGCACGTTGATCGTTGCTCAAAGTGATCCTGCATCTGTCCCTCGACGTTAACGGTGACGTTGGTGTCGTGCGAGAGACACTACGACTTCGGAAATTGCTTGAGATAATCTGTCGAGGCGGAGAGATGCTGTGAGCTCGATTCGCTCGATTCGCTCGATTCGCTCGTGGCTCCACCAGGCGGTTTCTTCGCATGAGGTCATAGGGGTCATCCATGGAAGACTTCAGGACACCTGTACACATTGAGTTATTCGTATGGGCGTGTTTATCACGCTGCTAAAACGGTCAATAAATTACGAGTAAAGGATGAGTGTATACGCGCACCTGCCAAACTTGGACGAGAGCGCGACGAGCTGATCGTTGGACGGCAAGTTCCACCAAAGCCAGGACCGCAGAGAGGTGGAAACCCTGCGAGTCGATGGCCCCCACATTTACGACAATTTCCAAGCTTTCTTGTTGTGCCACTGAGGAACTCGGGACAGGAACAGACGATTAGAATGGCGGCTCCAGGAGCTGGAGGCAGTGCCGATGTTGATGCTGGTGTCAATGGCAGTGGCACTGTCGATCGCGCTAATGGCGTTGATGTTAAGAAACCCCGAGGCACTGTGGATGGTTGACTCCTTCCCGAACGCATCGTTCCGTAGAGCCACGATTCAGCTCCGTAGATCATTTGCCGTGATAGGGCACTTGCACCGCTAACGGTGCCCCAACCGGCTGCGTCAGCGGCGACCCTGCCGCTGCCGCTGCCGTTTCTGCAACTTCCGGCATTTTCGACACTTCCACAACTTTCGACACCCCCCGTACGATGATCAGCAGTCCTCCGTCGATGCTGCTCGCCTTGATTCTGCCTACTCAGTCCCAATCGTACGCTCCAAGACTTCCTTCCTTTGCTTGTACTCTCAGTTTTCTGAAAATACGAGAATCCTCACGAGTCTTTTCAATGGAATCCTTTGGCGGAAAAATCATCACGTTTGTTTATAAAGTAAAGTAGTTTATTCAAAAAGTTACCGTTATTCCGGGAATAGGAAAACATTTAAAATATAAATCATATATTGCGCATGTCGAAAGGATAACGTTTAAAAAAAAAAAAAAAAAACGAAGACAAAGAATCGACGACGCTCATTTTCTCGAGGTAATCACAAATTAAGACGTTTCGTAACATGAAAAATGGAACGAAGCTGCAATTTTCTTATTAGTAATGCTAATCAACGTGGACCGTGCCCGTCGAAAATTCCTACGAGTTGCTATTATATTTTCTTGTAGCGTCATACACATACCTATAACTGTAGGGAAACAGAAATAAATATTACTGGTTAAATTTAACAAAAGAGCATCAACTTTATTTAGTGCTGCTCATAGTCACTGCTCATCACAGCCAAAATCGACTGACTGACATTAATTTTGCTGTCTCCCCCTCCCTCTCACAGCGCTCTAGTCATAACATTCATGTTGCCCAAGGGTTCCTGGGAATTATTCTCTTCCAATGCCATATATATGTATATGTAAATATAATATTTGCATGGGTTTCTCGAAGAAAATGAAATTCGAACTTGTAGGAACTTGTAGAAGAATATTTGGGAGGAATGTTTTGTCTTTCCTCTGACTCCCGTGTCTCGTAGGACTTTTATTCGGATATTGAATAAAATGCTGGATGCTGATTCTATATGAAAATGATAATTAACAAAAAAATCATGACTTTCATATAAAATTAACGTCTTTGTATATTCGAGTGTAAATGTTATTATTGGTTTCAGGTGATTTCGATTTCTTTTTAGTCGATACCTTTCGAAAAGACGTCACTATGTTTCTCTTGAGTAGAGTTTCGACAAGTTGCAACGAATTGCGGGCATTGCGACAAAACAAAAGAATGTAAGGTAAGGTAAGGTAAGGTCAGGCAAGGCAAGGCTGAGCAAGGTAATGTAAGTTAAGATAAATTAAGTTAAGGCAAGGCAAGGCAAGGCAAGGAGAAGCTTGGCGAGGCGGGATGAGGAAGCGAGCGTGCGGTGCAGTTACTTTCTCAGGAAATCACAGTTCGCTGATTCCCAGGGAAGCTAGGTGGCTTCCAGCAAAGTTGGTATTGCCGTAGCCAAGAAAACTTACTTTATCAACGAAGGCGGCGAAACGAGGGGTCGAGGGTGATGATGCTGGAGAAACGTTTGTCAATGCCAGCTGCGAAGCAAACGGCGAGGGTGAAGTTGAGGGTGGTGGCATATCCGACGATGTGTTCCAAGTGCTGTCCTCTGGTTGATGATTCCTTTTCGGAGTGAGCATAGTTGATGGCTGATGGCAATTTGTTTGGCCGAGACTGAGGGTCACGGTATTCATAGTCATTGCCGTAAGCCCTTGTGCAATCGACAATTAGACTATCCCCGTGATGCCTTGAGGATACTTCCGTCTCTTTTATGCGTATTCGCAGTCTTGATTAGCGGTTTACGCCACATTTACGTTGTATCTTTATTGTCCAGCCACTCTCGTAACATTAACTTGTACTCTGGAGTAAACACTGTAACGGAACGTACAAACGCATAAGTGTGATATGAAAGAACTTGATGGCATTGCATAATCTGACTGTACGACACGAAATTGCGCAAATCGGAGATTCAATCGGCAATAATTTGATTAAATATTTGGACGCTCGTAGTAAGCGTATTTAATTGCCGTATCGATGTTTTGGAGAGAGACACGGACACTGTGCAACTGCTTCTCATCTGCAGTTAATATAGGGACAGGTCGCCTTGTTTTCGTTAGAGTAAATTTGTCCTGAGCAGCGAACCCCGGTTGAGTACCGCGTTGCGTATCAAATTATTACGAGGATCGAGTGAAAAACTGATGAGCCGTAAGGCATTTGGAAGGGCTTTTTTGCGAATTCTACTGAAAACTCGTTTTGAACGAAGATGGCAACGTGGTGCGAGTGTCGTGGTACCGTGGTTACTATTTGGTACGACTCTGTCGTACATAGATTGGTCATCATTCAAGTCTGTCCCGTACTCGTGCTTGTCGACGCGTGTAAAGAATTTTCCTGGGATTCACTTGTTGATAGAAGGTAGGAGCGGTGGGAGCGGTGGGAGCGGTGGGAGATGAAACGTTCGTGTGGCAGTACGCGCAGGCTGGAACGGTCGGAGTCGGCGAGGTGGGATGAGAGAGCCCGTAGGTATGTAGGCTGACACGCTTCGTCTCCCTTGGCCAGGTCCGACCGACCGACCGACCCTCGCCTCGCCTCGCCTCGCCTCGTTTTGAAAGAAGCGTGTAGCGCTCGACCGGCCGCTCGCACTCCGAGTACTGTTACCTTCATCTAGCACACTTGGCGTAATGTGTCTTTGCACTTGATGCCTTATCAATGCGATGGGTGTGTCAGCCGTGTACTTCGGAAAGCCTGAGATATCGTCAGTGCAGTATCATGGAATATTACGAAGGATCGATTGCAACCAAAGTTATCGCGCGCACGACGCATTGACACGAGCTATCCAACGAGTGGAAGTACATTTTTGTAGTTAACTCTAATCGTAGTACGGTCATCGAGACAACTATTTCGAATGGTCTAAGGATACAAATATTCATTTTGTCGGTAAACACGGAAAGAATCGAAATTTACGGTTTTTCTATTGTCATTGTTTCTCGTACCTGTGTTTTGCGTATTTCAAGGCAACGCCAAGATATAATATCGTATGCGTAAATGGCGTCGATCTTAACGGTAGTTTTGGTGACTTGGACGAGGTCACCAACCACTAGGAACAGAAAAGCGTTCGGTTGACCGTCGCAGTAACGAGAAAAGAAAGGAACGCCAGATGCAAGGTCCATCTCAAGAATTGGAACTGAAAAGACAAAGTCCTCTTCGAAAGCTACGGTAAATTCTCTGATCGAACTTTCGTGCCCGTAGCCCGTATTTAGACCATACTCTTCTGAACGGGTTTCGGAACATTGAATGGTCTGTACAAATTTTCAGTTATAACATTTACAATTGGTAGTCATTCATACTATTTGAGTATCATGTTCCTCCGAGTGCGCTTGTCAAAATGTCGTGCCAAGACAACGATGATCTTAAAATGATTTTAATCCTGAATGCACGAAAATACGTAGATCGAAGGTTTTAATATCGAACATGGGTTATATATACTAAAATATTGCAGGGTAGCTGTTTCTTCGAGTTTTTAATGGACGAAAGCATCGTCAAAGTCATGTCAACATATTATTCGTATTCTCGCCGACTGTGTTGTTAAACGCGCTTAAATCTAGAGCATCTCAGTCGCCTCCCTGTTACTTTAATGGATGTTCTGGGTATTTAACTTTTTCTTTTATCGAACGCGTATGTTTAGAGTTGCCTTAATGTGTGTGAGAGAGAGAGAGAGAATGTCTTCGATATACTTATTATATGAGTTACGTGGCGTAGCTCCCTCTATGTTTCATGCAATCGTTCGCCATTTTGAAAGGTTGCCATGCCGATTGAATAATACTTCACGGGTCGCGTGTCAATATCATGATTACATTGGCTGTTCCAACGTCACGCGTAACGCAAGGTTTTTTAGGAAAGTCCTTCCAATGCGTCAGCCGAAGAGTACCATATGATAATCATCTAAGCGATACTGGCGTCAGACTGCGATTATTACGCTTGTCGTCAAGATTAATGTAGACCAACATTCGACCGAGGGAGAAGAGAAAATAATGAAAAAGTCGGATGAATCGCTCCTAGTTGTATTCGTCTTATTGAAGTTGCTGGAAAATTGAGAGAAAAATGAATGCGAAGAGTGAAAGGCGCAAGATGTACGTAACGTACCTATCCTATACCTATATAATATGTTATTCGTTAAAGGTTCCGTAATTTTTGTTCAATATGTACGTAAATTTTGCGGCTTTTGTTTTCTTTGACGACAGTCTAACATCCACAGACCATTTTTTTAGGATCACAATAGCGCAGATGGACTTTCTAAACTTGATATATTTATTTTGATAGAATAATATGGACCGCGAGAGTGTTATGCGTTACAGGTATAAATATGAGAGAGCGAAAGGTCGGCAGACAAGAATAATTTGCAATTTCTTGTGGACGGAGGGAGAAGTCGTAAGAATGAAGACGGAGACGATCGTTAGCCAAATGCGTGGGATGCTCGTGTATCCGACAGTAGAGTTCCGCGGATTGGTGATTGAGAATCGGCATCGACCATTGGATCGACTGTATGGTTCGCTATGTGCTGCCTCTTATTTCACGGGATAACTTGATATCGTTCATCTGTCTTGTCATTCAGCGAGCTTATGACAAGCTCATGGAAGTGGTTGAGCATCACTGCTCGAAACTCTTTGCCACGCTCCTGGGGCTCGACGTTAGCGCCGTTTCACGGCACCAGAAGTGTGTCAAAGGAGGAACAAGGCATGATTAGCGAATCATGTCGAATATCGCATCTCACTCGTTCCCTTTGTATTACGTCAAAGTATCACTTGCGCGATTGCTACGATGATATTCACGATAATTATCGTAACTTGACATATTTATGTATGTACGGGAGTTCCCACGGAGCCAATAATGCCCAATAATGCCCAATAATGCGGTTCGCAAGCGTTTCTCCTATGATCGCTCCAATTTAATGTAATCTGCATAAACAAACGTCAGAACATTTTCTTGTTATCCGAGAGGGATATACCGTAAAGGTTACCATTCGTTTCGGGTTACGTAATGACGTCGTACCATATATATCTACTTCACTGTAACTGTCGCTTCGCTT
>JARPRG010000295.1:0-22087 GCA_031001745.1 Hartigia nigra
AAATCAAAGATTTTGCCAATTTAGTAACTAATGAAAAAGCTTTTTATTTCATTATTTATATTTCTTTCTTTATTTATAAATATTTCGTAATCGTTAATATTATACTCGGTAACAAAATTGCATTGCACATATACAGAATAATAATTTTACGCTGTGGGGAAAATGAATCAATAATTTCTCCGCGTAATAAAAACAATACTTTTAGAAGAGGAATATTTAAGATTTAACGGTAAAAAATAATTTTTTCATTTTTAATAAGGTAATTTTATTTTTTATACAATTATTATATATACCTCTCCTTTTTTTTTTATAATTATGAGAAATTTTTACTTCAGCCTAGTTTACAAGTCCAATGTGCGATTAGGTTTCGTTTATGTACAAATTTTATCTTATTCTATATAATATTAATGCACTCCTTTCTTACATGATTAGTAATTGCGCTGGCTATAGATACTTAAGATAAGGATACAAAGAAGTGACTCATTTGACAAATGGGACGAGTATTTACAAAACTTCTCTTCCAGTCCCAGTGTCTAATTTCTTCGAGTGGTACAGGACGATAACGGTTTTATCACTGAGGCATCTCCACCGTCTATAATTTCGCTGCAAAATACAAAAAAAAATTTCGTTAACCCAAATAATTTGATTCTTTTGAAAAGTTGAAATTTCATTCGACTAACAATCCACTAATAGAGTATTCGCTATTGAAATCGCAGTCCGAAATAATTAATGCGTGCAATTTACCATGTAATTAATGATAGAGCGAATCCAGTAGCATTGCTGCAAAAATGATGATAATTGTCGGTGCGAAGACTGTCGATGATGATTCCGTTGTATCAACATCAACATAAACAACAGCACCGCGAGCAGGAATAACAACACTGCTGGGATCGACGTTGACTCTGTATTTCGAAAAAAATAAAAAGTTTGTAAATTATATATCGATTAATTAGCCATAACGAAAAATAATCAGTCTCGAGCAATAGAATCGATGAAAAACTATGAATGATTAAAAAATTATTATTTCTTTTTTTATTGATTACTATCATTAATTAAATCATGCCCTAATGAATTTTTCAGATAATTATTAATCGCTTGAAAATCAGCAACACTTACCCGGAAGTTATCGTAGTATTTAACGTAGTCATATATATAATCAATTCACTAGGAATTCCGTCAAAAACAGTAAGATCGACAGTTTCTTCCGAATAGCCAGTATTGATCGCTACGTAAACAGATCTGCTGCCGCTTAATTCTCTGTAATCGTTAATCCCATATTTAATAATTTCACCTCGAGTCGATATAAAATAATAATTAGTATTACATATCGATCCTTTCATCCTACCTGGAGAATGCGAAAACGTTATCATTGAGTAACTGAGTATTAATAGTGCCTTCCTGAATGGTCTTCCATTTTTTCAATTGCGCCGCTTCCACGATCATCTTGTAATAAGATTTTTCAGAAGCAATTTGCGCGGCCAAGTTGAGCGTCAAATAATTTTCGTTGACTCGAAGCCACGTGGTAGCGTTTGTGGAGAATCCTTGAGAAAAAAAAGAAAATTTGTTTATCAAATCAAAGGACGCAATTTTGAATATCCTCTTATTCCTTTCGGCTTTATCCTCCCCTGAGAAATCGACAGAATTTTGAATGTCAATTTTTCAAATATATTATTACCAGCTGACGTCGCATTGTCCCACTGGAACGGAGTCCTGGCAGGATCCCTAGACGCACTTTCATAAAACTCTTCACCGGCATTACATCCTTGAGGATCCTGAGTCTCTGTGTACGGTATCCACGTGTTCTCCATACCGATCTCTTCGCCATAATACATAACGCTGACGCCCGGAAGTAGTAGAAGCATAACGCTAATGGCTTGCGCCATGTTTTCGTCGTACCGAGTAACCAGTCTGGGCTGATCGTGATTTCCAGCCTATCAAAAAAAAAAAAAAAAAAAAAAAAAAGAAATGCCAATCCTGTAATTTCGTAAAAATAAAATAATATAATTAAATAACATAAAATCATCATTAGACCCGATAGGTCATCGATTAATCAATATTTTTCAATTTTTCATTATTTTATATTGATCTTTATACCTAATGGATACTCGATCGATGTTAATTCAATAATTTTCTTACCACCCAGTTCGCAGTGCCATCTGACGGCATATTACTCATCCACGTATCAATGACGTCTTTATATTCACTCGCATTGGAACTTTCGGTGACGACGTCGATGAACATAAAATTGAATGGAAAATGGGAACCATATTCGTAATACTTCATGGTGTCTTCTACGCTTGCGTAAGCTTCTATCATTATAATAACACTAGCGTCATTAGCAGTGTTGTATTCGTCAATTACGTCACGCCACTGTCGAGCCATTTCGTAACTCTCATGTTGATTCGTGGTATATATATGAGTGAGGTATCCATAGTCGTTTGGATCATCAGTGTCGCCACTCAGCGGCTCGTCGAGGTAACTGGTGTTCTCAAAAAGATGAGGAATCGCGTCGACCCTAAACCCATCGACTCCCTTGTTCATCCAAAACTTTAGAACGTCCTTGTAAAAAAAAAAAAAAAGAAAAAAATTACGTACTAAATTTTTCAAACGCTTCTTATCGCACGCGAGTGACAATGTCTATTTCATTAGGGCAATTTTGCGTCCTGCTGATATATCAGGGGCGTCTTTAGTAATCTAGGAAATTTATCATAAGTGCGTGGCAGCGTGTTGTCTGATCGGACTCGTAATACTATTGTCTCTTACGAACGAACGATATATGTATGTCATTAACGGTTATCAAGCTTATCCTTTTAGATTATTTCACGGCTAATTACCAGGTAATTATTTATATGATATAGTTAATTATCGTGCTATGCGCATGCGCAGTACCTTTATTTCTTCTATGAGATCCTCGTTGTAGAAATTCAGATCCGGTTGGGCTGGATCGAATTGATGGAGATAATAAGCCTGTCTCTCGTCCCGCCATTCCCATGCTGGACCTCCGAATACACTTACCTAAAAAAAAAAGATGGTTGTTATAACTTCAAAAATTTTTTCGAACATGATTTAAAGAAAAATTTTCTTTTATCTTATTGGTAATGCTTTAGTAATTTTTTGTTTTTACCCAATTGTTCGGTACAGTCACGGTGCCGTTGTCAAGAACCTTTCCGCTGTGCCATACGTAATAGTCATTGTAGGGCGTTATATTTTGTAAACTGTTTTGAAACCATACATGCTCGTCTGACGTGTGATTGGGCACGAAATCCATGATGATTTTGAGTGACAAACTTTGGGCAGTTCTCGCGAGATTTTCGAAGTCGGCCATTGTTCCGAATATTGGGTCGATGTCAGTGTAGTTTGAAATGTCATACCCAAAATCGACCATTGGACTCGTGTAAATTGGGGAAATCCAAAAAGCGTCCACGCCCATATTTACTAGATGCGGAAGCTTCTCTTCGATTCCTAAAAAAAAATGTCTCATTTAGTTTCTAGGAATTTTATTGCACTTGCTTTTTTTTTTTTTTTTAATATCCCACCCTTATGAATATAATAATTGCTTAATTTTTCCGCAGCATGGTGTAATTCTGTGTTGGCTTTTGTTTTTTTTTTTGCAAATTTAGCAATTATTTTATGCAAATTAAGTGCATCCGCAATTCAAGTCATTTATATTTGCTTGTCCTATACGGGTGTCTTACGAAATCTTACGATGTCACTTAGCATGCAGGATATTACGAGTACACAGAATATGCGGAAAAAGAAAAAAAGAAAAAAAGAAAAAAAGAAACATTAATTGCTAATTGCAATAACTCAGTTTTATCGCAACGTGTGAATCTTACGTTCAAGTCGTATTATTATAGTATGTAGGAAATCTTGCATAATAATTGTTAGATAAACACAAAACTTTTTTTTTTTTTTAATTCGTAATCCTAATAAAATTGAAACATCAAATAACGAAGATTGAGAAAAGAATCGGGTTGAACATTCATATTGACAGGTGGCACCGTGACTTCGATAATTTTACAAAATCCAATCAAAGATCCTAAAGCCAATTAAATAAATTCATAGAAACTCACCCTTAATGTCTCCCACACCGTCGCCATCAGAATCCTTGAAACTTCGTGGATAAATTTGATACAATGACATAGCCTGCCACCATTCCAGGCAATTAACAGGAATACTGACAAAAGTCAGTAATCCCAGTGTGAACAGTAGCTTCATGTCGTCCCTTAAAATCCAACAAACAAAATTGATAAAATGAAAAAAAAAAAACATACGTCTTCATTCCTTAATCAAAAACATTTTTAAAAAAGTCTAATCGCATAATTACGTTTTTCTGGAAATCCGTTTATCACTGGTAACAGAATATCGGCTTTGTCGGCCTTGAATTTCAAGTTGAAAATTCCAAATGGAATTTTCGAATTGGAGACCGTCGAAGTTTCTTGTTGGTCAAAGAGACTGTTCGAGGGTTCACTCCTACTACTCCTTCTTATACTAAGTCGCTGGAAGCGCCGGGCGAAGGAGTAGGGTTGCCGCACTGATCAGACTCAATTATCAAATCTTATGCTATCGTGTTACATTGTTTATGATAAACATATTTCGTATAATTGTTGTTCGCCTTTCTGTATGGGTCAAACGTATATAAAATATTGAAGTAAATTATATCAATCGTGGAATAGACAGTAGGTTGCCTTGGCAACAAGCATGTGAAAAAAATTCATCTTGTTTGTCACTTGCTTTTCGTATCTTTTTTATCCCGTAATAAACATTAGACAATTTTAGGTGGAAACAGCAAAATTTCGGAACTTATCGCTGGGACGTTATGTGGGATTCTTATATATAATTTTGTTCCGCATGGTACTGATCGATATTAACCCAAAAGTAATAAATAAAAAAAAATATTATTAAAATTTCCGAATATTCTGCTCACTCACCTGGTATATAACATCATTGATTAATCTAGTTATTTAATCCAAGTTAATCCTGTACCTCGTACCAACCACGTGATAAAACATAAAACCTGATGCCTGACGTGCGACTCGTAATAATATTTAATTAAGCCTCTTTCGATAATTATCAAATACCAATCAAAATCATTCTCTGTTGTTTAAGCTATCAATAATTGAGACTGTTTACAGCGCCACATGTCGAGAATGAGAAAAATGTTGAAAGTTCAGTATCTTAAAAGTGTCACAAGTCAAAATACTTGCATGAAGTAGGTAGGTTGTGCCAAAGTTTTAATTCTTTTGACTACCGAGTCAGACCTAATAACCCCTTTTAATATAATTTCGATTTTTTAACTGACTTTTTACACGGACTGTACGTAAACATTAATCGAGATTACATAAGCACACGTTAAATAATTAAAAAAAAAAAGTACTTCGTATCTTTTTTCGTCATAATACATCAAATGGGATTATATGTATAATTCAAAAGATCTCGAGCGATTAGATTAACGTAATATGATTCCTTTAAGTATTTACCTCGAGTTTATAAGGCATAAATGTTATTGAAGTATTGAGAGTTGGAACTGTTAGGTGATTAGTTAATACCTGCCACACGACCCGATCGTGTCGTCATGTTAATCAATAATCATTTTAATGCTTGAGATATTTTAAGATTCTTTCACTTCACTGTCGATATCTTAACACCATTTTTGTGATTACATAATTTTCGTATGGAATCTTTAAACCAGCAAGTAGCTAAATGAATCAAAGAATGCACTCGGAATATCAGGTTAATGTGAATTATTTTTTTTACAAAATACTAAAAAGAACCAAACATTTTTCATCACTCGGAAGACGCAGTACGACGCATCGCTGTGAACTGGTCTCATTTCTATTTTGATAGGCAAGTCTGTGTAAATGGTTAGTCGGGCAGGTTAGGATCTGGCAGTGAGTCAAGCTGCCAATTGGTATATGGCGAAAGCTTTATTAGATTGTAGTGACGTAAAAAGCATCGAGGAACAGAGTTTGCGTCGTCATATATTTTATATTCAAATTAATGACTGATGAATTATAAATAAATGACGTCCATTTGCTACGTGGATAAGAAATACATGAACCTGTTGATTCTGCATGAAATTTGCGCCAATTACGAATTGCTTTCTGGACGAATCGAGAAAAGAGAAGTAAAGACAGTTTTTTTTAATCGAACCAATTCATTGCATTGAATTATTTCTCGTTTTTTGATAATACGTAATTCAATATCAATCAATCAAATATGAATCCAATTTATTTTACCTTCAAAGTGTATTTCTATCATGGCGTCACATATTTCAATACAACAATGTAAGCTTTACTGTAAGCCTCACTGGTGCCTAATATTTTTCAAAATGTTAGACAAAGCAAAAATAGAGAAAGATACAATTTTGTGTTGTTATCATTAAGATAACGTCAGTCCTGTCACGAAGTATATACAGTTATTAATTCTCCCATGATAACTGTACTTTCCAAAGACACACATGTCAATTAAAATTGTAGCAATCCAACGCGCGTGTTTTATCAGCTTTATTATAAAGGATCGAGTATTTTGGTGATTTCATATAATGCAAAAACGGTTTTTTTAAGTACGACAAGCTCTTGTTACCCATTAGGGATTACAGAGTTATTTTTATCTCCCTTGAAAGTGTTTATCTTTGTTTTCGAATCTTAGAGCGGTTTTAGTAACGGCAGGCAGCCCTCTTCAATCGAGGAATTAGTGCTGGATCGGAATTACATCTCCCGAAGACAAAATTGCAACTACTGCAAGAACAAAAAATTGGAATCGTCGAAACGATTGAAGATCGTGAGTCCTGTGGTGAATCTGATTGGCCTATAGACTACGTTAGAGCATACCTTTCGGTAAGGTTCCAGTGTTTCGAAATTTCTAGTGGAATTTCCACTCATGACGTGGTTTACCTCAGGAATAAACGTGTTATTATTTTTGTACCATTTGGTACGGTTTATCGTATCTTTAATCGCTCGAGGGATCTATAATCCAGGTTAGTGTATTCCTGTGAATATCAGAAGCTACTGGACGACAGTGAGTGATACTCAAGGACTAATTTGAGTCAATTTGTTGGTACAATTTGAAATATATGAGTATTAGGGGACAGTATGGTGATCTAATTTTAATTCAATGTGGCACCGGTTTCCTTGCCTTATATTCATTTGATTTATAGCCGTGAAAACTTGAGTATCCATTATTTGGAAATTACCAGGAATCGTATATGTATCCACATGTATATGCTAAACTTCAGGTAGTTCATTGTTCTTGAATAGCACTGTATACTAATTTTAACATACATTCGCAACAAGTATCTTGAACGTTTAATATTTGGAAATTGAGGGTACCTGAGAGATAACTATACTGTATATCTTTCTTTTTGAATTATCCTGTACATAACATATGTGGGCTCGTGAGACCCTCGTATGCAGCTGACACGCGTTATTGTTTCACGATAACAAAGCAGACCCGATCGCGTTCGCTGATTATACGATGCCATGCGATTCCGGACTAAATTTCATATTACGCCAAGTACGTGTCTGGTTTGTGCCGGCGGGCAGAGCGAATTAATTTTGCAAGGCGTCTCAAACTCCTCGATTCGAAGAAAAAGTGGACGAAAGAAAAAAAAGTACACGCTGCTAACGGGCACACGCGTGCTTACAGTGAACAGCAAACGTCACGCCCTCTGGTGCTCTCGGGCGGAATCTATAATATTTCAAAAATCGAACACCGTCATTGTCATTAATAAATGGCGAAGTGTTTTTTTTTGTTTTAATATATACCGAATTAACAATTTTATAATATTTCAAGTTTTTTTTTTCTATCTATCCTGTCATCTATCTGTTGCGTGTTAAGTACGGACGTGTACGTTGGAGTTGAAAACAATTCTTGTGCGATTTTATACACGGTATAGCCGTATACATTGGCTGGCTGGTATAGTCTAAATTACTTTATACACAGGGTGTTTGATTTCAACCGATACGCGGCTTTAGAGCACTTCAGCAGAGACTCGTAAATTCAGAAAGAGTTCCGGAGGGAGTAACGAGCCCTCACGATACATAATCGATAGCCACGTAACACGAATAGAAATATATGGCATCCGAGTCCATGAGGGATATTTTCTTTTTTTTAATTTTCGTTAGACTAACCGACCAAGCTCGTATTTCTCATTGTTTCTCAGGGCAATGTTGTTTTTACGAATAAAAGTGGAATTCACAAATTATATATCGATCTGCTATCAGGGTTGAACAATATTAGAATTTTTTTTTCTGACAATTACTGAGAAAGATATTCTCTAGCATTAGGTATAATTTGGCTAATGATTATTAATTTTTTTTCGTACGATTTTTTCTCAACATAGAAACATAGAAACTCGAGCCGTACAAGGAACTCTTGTGTTGCTAATGGCTTGTTAGTCTGTTAGACTATGTTTTTTTTTAACGAAGAGATGCTAACTAGGGTATGTGTGTATGTATATATACATAGACAGAGATAACGAAAATAGGGTCGGTGAGTGCGTGATGAATATGAAATCATCACGTTCACTTGTACTCACTGGTTAATTCATTGTATCACAATCACTATAAATTTTCTCTTGCTTAAACTCGTCAAGCCAATTTCGTAGACTTGCGAGATAATAATAGAAAAAATTGAGAGAGAGAGAGAGAGAGATAAAAAAGAACAAGGGCACATACCTTACATATGATTTCGTTGATGGACATGCGCATGTGTAATAAAAGAGAAAGCCATGGAATCGTTCTGAAACTGTGCGAAAAAATCTAAAGTGGGTGAAAAAAAAGGAGTTAAAGAATGAGAGTGCGAGAGAGAGAGAAATAATGAAAAAAATATATCAGACACGCGCAAAGAAAAAGTGAGATATAACTTATGTACAACCTGGTCATTTTGTTTTGCCGTAGTCACAGTTGAGGTTACTTGGATCAGAGATCCTTCGACCTACGAAAACAATAGTTGATACTTTTATTGTATCGGGTACCGGATTAGTTTGATATACTGCCGATTAATGTTTATCGATGACGTTGATGATTTATTTCGATGTAAACAACTAAAGCTGTAATTCATTGGTATGAATCGTATCGAATTGGGATTCGTTAAAATTTAGTTTATTGCTGATAATTTTTGTGTATTTTATAAAAATGACAAATTTGCTAAAAACTTAAAAAAAAAAATCCTTTTTACTCAATCTCGAGGATTTTTTTGATTGTTGACAGATCTTACACGCGGATTGAATTTCAATATAATTTTTGCACTCTTTCGAATTGGCAAATAGCTGTCGGGTATTTGGCAGATGACGCATTCCTATTCTGAATAGACAGAATCCGTCGCGTCTCCTTTGGCAAATAAGCGTAATCCGGGATCTTGGAGGTAAAAGGGACGAGTATAGAGAAGAAGGTGAAGTATGGGATTTAGGAGTATAAGATGGGGTAGGTTATAGGGATATAGGAGAGACAGCCATATAAAAGAAGTAGAAAAAGAGGTTATAGGGATGGCGGAGTTTGAGACTTTTACGTGGGTAACGTAAAAGTCTACCTGCTCTTACGAGCATCCTCGGGACTCGTGTTTCATTAATAAATAATCCGGATGAAGAGGAGTTACGTTTTAATTAAATCGATTTCGTATGTCGCGACTGTAAGTTTGCTTACGGGGAAAGCTTAATCGTGTCATTTTGCTTCGGTAGTAATATACGTGAGTGGAAAATAAAAATTCGTCACATTTATCATGTAATATGTATAATCATAATTATCGATTGATATTTATGATTTTATTGTTATTTATATACGAATTATAATATCGCATGTATTTACGTTACAATGAATCCTAAAGATGCGAATTTTCTTGCCAGTCATATTTTGTAGGTAATTGAATTTCGTTCTTTTCAATATTTATGGGTAAGACTGTCGGGTCTGCTGCTTTACGCAATTCGCGCTAATACCGCGCTCGGCCATGAAAATTCAAAGCGGAAATCCTACGTGCTCAACATGTCGAAAGGAAGGAAATAAATATTGCAGAAGGTTAAAGGTCCTATCTAGAAAATTGCATACACACTAAATGTATTTCGAATTCTTTTGCCGTTTCGGTATAAAAACGTATTTCGTTTCATTTTTCAGATTTTTTTCTTTTCAAAAAAAAAACCAAGAAATTAGAGTGAAAGATAGTTTGTACTTTGAGAAAATTTCCATAAATAAATATACAATTAAGACTGAGACAATAATAATAATAATAATAATAAAGCCAATGCACATTTATAACAATCGGTAAGAATTTGTTTATGTTACTTCGAAAATATGTAATTCATTGGTAACGGATAAGAAGTTATCAGCGGAAGAGAAAGAATTTTTAATTCTAGATATAAAAAAAAAAATAATTATCGACATTGAAGATAACGCGTCCAACGTAAAATACGTTTGACGTAATGGAATTTTTATGAAAATTTCACTGTGCTTTGCGTTGATGCTTAACACTAATATTTCGAAGAAATTCGAATTAAATTAATTGGGTATCAATTGATTGGTTACTGTTTTAAGAGATTTAATCGTAATATCTACGTCAAAGCATTTCTATCGTCTACTTTCGTATGGCTCCTGTGTACAATCGGTCATATTGTATAATAAGTGGACGAACGATTTCTTATTATCGTTATCACAGTGCGATTTCAAGAGTTCTGTAAATCCATTTCAGTTTAATCTGACCATGGAAAATTTGATAAATTCACGATTACTGAACATACAATAAAATACACTCGTTATAGCACTTGATATGACGGATAAAAGAATTATACAGAAAAAAGGAATGAAAAAAAGAAAAATTATAAACACTGGAGATTAATTGTTACATAATTACACAAGGAACGTCTTCCGATTGAAATGACAAAAACGATTAATGCACTTTTCTTGATCGAATCGAATGACTGTCGTTCGAAATATTTGTATTCACTCGATATCCAACTTTTTACGATAAATCGATAATAGTAATAGCCGGGGTTTCCTCTATTTATTGATACTATAATTCATCTGGGTTTATCGAGTTCATGGGTCATGATAAAATCATAACGTGTAATCGATAAGAGCAACGCTGCGTTTTGACTTTTAAAAACAATTTCGATGATACGTATCTATAGATCATAATGATTCATGAATCAATTAATTGACGATAGGCATAATATTAATAAAGAGCTTAATACTAGGATTAAAAAAAAAAGTTAAGCTTCGACGAGGCCTTTCTTTTTTATCTTATCGATTAGAAATATATCGTAGAGATACTCGATAGGTGCGATAATCATTGGGAAAATTCACAGAAGGTATTATATACCGTGTGGTCGTGAAGTGACGTCATTTGATCATCGAGTCATTGAATTTTCATTTCAAGTCAAAGTATATCGTCCAATTGTATCGAGTACAGAGTCAAAACACGAGACGACCGAGATAAAGCGGGTTACGAAATTCATACGTATGGTAGCGTGCAATAAAGCGAAAGAGAGAAAAAGAAAAAGCAAAAAAAGATAAAGACAGGGAATGGCCGAGTACGATAAAACAAAAGTAGAGAAACGCCAAGACACGTTTATTCGTTCGTGTCTTGCGGCATTTTGCCGAATCCACATGGCTATAACTACTGATCTGGCTGCTCAACACGGAGCATACCTACTATAAAAATTGTTATGCAATTTTTTTTTTTCGTGAACACAAAAATTATTGTAGAAAATATTGCACTGGAGGGAGAATACCGACTGATCGGTACTTGGCAATTGTGTCCTCCTACTTGGGAACATCGTTCACGATCATTGTTGCCACTGTTTTTAATTAAATATCGTAACACGTGACTTCGCGGCTAGTTTTTTTTTTTTATCAAAGCTGTCATTAAGGAAGGATGGACGATTAAAATTCACCGATAAATATGAAGGTAAATGATCAAGAGAAAAATCATTGAGTTCGATTTTGGACAAAGTACCGTCATTTTTTTTCGATCTAGATTTTTTTTTTTTATTTAATCATTTTCTTTCGTCGAATCGCTCAATTTTTGGTTTTCTTTTATTTATTCGATATATTCACCGAATCCGCGCGCTGACGCGAATACAAATTGGTATCGCGTTACAAAAAATAGACAAGCGTGAAATGGAGTGACGATCGTGGATCTTTATCTTGGCGTGTTGGCATTACATCTACATAATGGCCGTAACTTTTGGAATACATTATACCACGATACAGTGGTGCGTTAATCTACTTGGTATTATGTAAAAAAAAAACAAAGAAAAGAAATTGGGGGAACAACGCAATCTTCGTACAAGAGACATCAAGCTGTCCCTTTTGTATAATTTTTTCAAATTTCCCGCCACCTCGACGACATTCGTGGCTGTACGATATAAATGAATTGGAAAAAAAAAAGGAAAGAGCCTCTCAGCTTCTTGATTCTATAGTCGTTTTAAAACACGCGCGTCCCTTGTGTTTACACGAACGGAGTGTACGTGTTACGCGGCTGGTTGGGTAGATCGTAACTGACAAAGAGATTTACGGAAACTCGCACCGTAAAGATGAAAGATGGGCTTACGGGTCTTGGCTGTCGCCATTTTGAAAAGACGACTCCTTTAAGAAGAAACGATAACAAGATTCTTATATTTACTTCCTTCCTCGGCTAACTTATACTTTCATTTTACATGATAGTCAAACGCGCTCTGGCAGCTTACACTTCTCGATACGCAATGGACGCGTGTAATATCCTATCAGGTCAATTTAAAGTATGTCATTTTAATGGGAATATACTGTATTTAAAACGAATTTCTCGAACTTTCATAAACCAATTTCAAGTAGTACATTTAATACTGAATGATATACAGTAACTTTTATGTGCAGATATATAATCAATATATCGAAGAAACCGATTTCATATAGAATCGTATAAATTGGGAAAAAAATTGGACTGTTGCGTAATATCTCACGGCCGATAGATTCTCAATATCCAGTTCAATGGTTAACGTTAGTTACGTATCGATTTTTAATACAATTCTACAAGTGAATTCCGAGAGTTATATCGAATTATTTGGAGAATCAGTTATATTGGAAATATTGGGAATATATTCGATACCTGACTCCGATATACAGTTCACTGAAAATGTATAGTCGACGTAACAAGATTATATCTTCTTGTTATTCCTCCGATGTATCAGCCCTTATGCAATCTGTAATCTTTGGACATTCTTTTTAACCTGTTGCTTCCCTTTTCTTTTTCTTTTTTACAGTTAATATTACACCCTGTCAATAAATGCTACTTATGTCCTATATGGTATACGGGATACAAATTGCTGGATTAAAAAAAACGGCAGATGTTCTCTTGGCTATTGAAAGGTAGTAATTTGACATAACGGGGAGTAGCTTGAGAACGGGAAAAAGATGCGAAGTGAAGGAAGAAGAAAGAAAGAACAAAAAAAATAATAAATGAAGATAAGAAGATGAAGATTTCAGGGGCTACCGTTTCGTATGTTATTACGTTTGTACTTTATCTCAAACCCACTCGTAAAATCCGGCTTCCAATCGGCAAAGGCAAACGACGTCTTTCTTTTCTTTTTTTTTTTTTTCTTTTTCCCGTTCTGCTCTACTGCTCTCATTATCCTTTGTTTTTGTACATCTGCCTCTGCGAAAACAAGGAGCTCACTCTTTGCCTGGTGTGTTTATTACCATGGGACAGGTAAACGAGAATTACGGGGTTCGTATACATATATATGGTACAGCGACTCACCCTTCTTGCCTCAGTAGGAGGGTCCACGCCTTGTGTATTTGTGCATGCGTGCGCGCACGTCTATATAAACGTCATGTGTGAGAATGTAGCAACAACAAAAAATCCATTCTGACTTATCGTAACGTCAATCATGAATTTCAAAATGCCAATAATAGTTTGACCATTTTTCTGGAAAACTTATCAAATATTATTATTGGCATTTCGATATTCATGATCGACATTACGAAAGGTAAGCGCTGAATCCTATGCATTCTTATCTCTTGTTTTGTATTACTTTCATTTTTACGTCTCCTCTCTCTCTCTCTCGCTCCTTCATCTTATCGCCTTATCTATTTGTATCTCCCTCAAACTTTCATTATTGTTATCAGCCATATATACGTCATTCATACACCCATAGGCTATTGCACTGATATATATATACACCAGGCCCCTTTGATCTTCGTACTGTTTGCAAAATATTCCGTCGGCTCGTTGCAAAACTTATAATTTGAAACTCTCGCGGTCCACGGACCCGGAACGTTTGCATATCGCCATTTCCTGAAGGTTATTGAAATCTTTAATTCGCGAGAGGGAGCGTCCGCTAACTTTTATAAGAAGATCTTCATCGTCATTTTCATTTGTTGGTAAAGCTCTCAGTTCAGGATTTATCATACATTAGTTATACGTAGCCGCTCCCCTCCCTCACCAGCAGGACTACAATAAACTACAACTAAAATGAAGGGGTCATGGGTCAATTTCTCGATTCATTAGGTCCTGAATCACTCTGTAGTGATCTGTCTATCGTTGATTAGAGCGTAAGCGTTGAATCTGTATTACGGAAATGATTCTCACGCGACCTTTGACCTCGGAGAATGTCTGCCTAACCTATTCGTCTTTACTAACCTCTCTTGCTGCTACAGAGATAATCGGAAGCTGCTCCGAGTATTAATGGGGTGACGTGACGAAGATTATGGTTTGGAGGATCTCGAGGGATGCTAATAAGTATTGAAAGGCTGATCCTTCCTGGTAGATTCTACTGTTATGGCAATTTCGTGAAATCTCGTTAGACACGATGCATTCGCCTGGGTTTACGACGTTTTCATGTTTACGGGTTTTACGTACCTTATGGCGGATTTACGAGGAACTTTAGTTTATTTGACTGTAAAATATTGTTACGATGAGAAATCAATACCTTAATATGACTTTGTATATATATATATTTTTTGAAAATAAATCTCGGTTTAACTAGAGAAAATATCGTTTTTCATTGTTTTTCAACTTTCGGTTATTTATACTTTCGTACGTCAGTAAAAATTCACCGGAAGTTACCGAAAGGATTATTGAAATGGATTTTTGAATTATCGCCGAAATCATATTGATTTAACGTACAGATGATTGTAGTACCTATTGAAAACAAAAAAAAAAAAACATTTTGTACAATTTTGGAATTTCAATATAGCATGAGACTCCTGCTAAAGATTCCAACGATACTCCCTTCGTCTAACGAATTCCATAAGGCAACGACGAATCTCACAGAATTTAAATGAACTCGACATTCCGCGGCGGCAGAAAGGACGTCGAACTAAAAAAAAAAGCCTATTTCGGCAGCCATGTTTTATTCTACTTTTTTTTTTTGTATCGGTACATGCGCCCTTATAATATCGCATTAATACAATATCATAGAATTTCCAGGATCGTAAAGTCATAGGGAAAAAATGTCATCGCAATTTCATTTTGACTTTCATCCGGCATTCTTTATCCTCTTCTCCCTTTGATATATATTATATATTTCTGTCTCTCTTCCACTACGTTTCTCACAGCTTTCTTTTCTTTCTACTCATTTTCCTTTCTACTCCTCGTACATCCTCCCCACTACTTCTTTCCTGTACTTCCTCTTCTTTTTTTTTTTATACACAAACACACGCATCACTCCTTCTCGCTCCTCTCGACATGGCAGCGCGTGCGAGAATTCCCATCGTGGCGGCGCGTCGGCTTCCTCTCGAAGGAGGCGTAAATTAACGGCACGGCACTTTTCGAGTGATTCTAACGGCTCGAATCGACCATTTGTCTAGCGCGACGTCCTACCCCAGGGAATATAATTAACGATGCAAATCAGCCGGAGCTACAGCGATTCGACACAGGCAAAACGGACGGACTCACCGTAAATCCCAGACGTCGCATATCACGTGTCTGCCATTAATATACAATTACGAGATCCTGTCAGTCGTCAACGAGACTCTGCTATAATTGCACGTATTATTTCACTTTTAATCCAATCAACGTATCAGACTCATCTGGTTGGATGCTGCAAAGTTACGACGTGACGTTTAATTTCGTTTTTTTTTACAATGCAATAATTACACGCCTAGTATCATATTAATAACACGTGTCAAATGTATTTCTTTGATGTTATTTTTTTTATCTCAAAAACTGTACGTTTAATTCAAGCTTGGCTAATTCTTTTATATTTTTTGGCTTTGTCGTGCATGGGTTTTTTTTTTTTTTAATAACGCAATCTTCATTGTTTCATAATACAGTTTTACTTTCCACATAACCAATCTTTTGTCATTAACCATGGATCGCTATTGTTTTCGCTTTTCCTATAATAAATCATATAGACGACGTCGCGACGCTACTTGTTCATGATGAAGATGTGATTTTATCAGTGGACGTTGGTATACTAGTATAGTGGTCCAGGACCCTCCGCAGCTTCCCAGAATCTTTTGACGGGTACTGTGGTCATCGTAGAGTCAGGATTGGTTGGTGTACATATATATATATGACCGTTTATATACATACCCACTACCGGATTGCCCGAATTACAAGCTACCTACTCTCTTTCCTCTTGTGTAATTAAAATGCAATTACTTATACGTGTTCCACATTCTCAGGTAAGCTTCTTGCTTCCCTTGATTCTCGATCCGCGAATCGTGCGCCGGTTTTACGGCATACGTGAAACTCAGCTGGGAACGTTTCTCTTGGTTGTATTACGTAAAAGGGGGATCCCTGGAATTGACGAGTAATAGGGCAATTACAGTTACGTTTACTTGAGGTAATCAAGGAATTGTAGATCGGCGATGTCAGAGGAGGGGGATATTTATTTTTCTTATGACACTTCACGTAGAATCCGGATTGGCATGGAGATTCTTTATTTTACCTTTTTTTATTTTTTATTTTTTATTGGTTTTATCCTAACCCCGTGCTTGACGTGCAAACTTTGCACATGCAACTGCATAATTCATAAGATTCTTAGCCAGATGCTACGCTTCACATTCTTGATACAGTTATGTTTCAATTCCCCGGCGAGTAAGAGGCTGTGTCTTTTAGTTTATTGACTTTTTTTAATTCATTTTCACACTTCGAGTAAATGATCTCGATCGCTCTGGGATTTTCGATTAATTTCCATATCTGTTACATAATCACAGGGACAACGCGCTGAGTCGTTGTTGAATTTTTTTTTTTCTATTGTTATTGCACGACTGTTCAAGCAGCTGTTATCATTATTATTATTTTTTTCTCAATTTATTTCAATCCCCAAGAGTGAGCCCATCGACCATAATCGCGAGAGCCATTAAATCGGAATTCAAGAATAATTCAGACTACGGTATCAATTGCGCAATAAATTCCACGGAATCAAGTACGATTCGCAAACCCATGTATAAAATCATCTGAAATTCGTCCCGAGGGAAGTGACGTCAGCGGCCTCCTATTAGAGAGCAAGAATCATTGGAAGAAGTACTCGAACGATCTAACGGTTAATACATCGCGCGGGAGATAACTGAGGTCTTAATTGAGGATCTGGGCGAGGTCGGCAAACAATGTACAAAACAATCGAGCAGACGGCAAAACTTTTGACAATCATTTAATGCGGCACATTTTCCCCTGAGGACTAAAACCGTACGACATGTCCAGCGTCGTGTTTAAGCTATAAAACAAATCAATCAGATTGTGACTATATTCATTTTTAATTGTGAAATCTATCTAACGGGACGTTAATAAGCATACGTATGCTTTATGATAGATAATTATTGTGGTTAAATCATTTTGTTTTTCTAATGTATCATTATTGTGTCATTATTATTTGTTATCATTGACGTCAACGGCGAAAGAAAAATTCAGTGTTAACTGTCTTCGGGAACTGTGAAACGAATATAGAGCGTGTTACAGTGATTCGATGAATTCAGTAGGTCATGTCCGATGCTATCCAGACATTCCTTCTACGTGTTCCGTAGAACGTCACTTGAATATATACGGTTGTAAGAAGCGAATAAACGTGAAAGCATTGCTACAGGTCTGTCCAGCCTGTAATACCTTGAAGGCTTGTAGAAATAAGTATTTACGAAAGATTCCCGTAGGACTCGACTGGAATCTTGAAATTTTGATAGAAAAAGTACATCGACGTTTCATTTTGTTCCCATTAGGAGGCGTTCGAACCCACTGTATCTCGGAGTACCGTATTCGTCCGCCGTGCGGCGCTTGGTTCGCGCACAAACCGTCAACCCGTTAGGCCGTCCACTTTGGACGTAAATAAAGAGAAAAAATATTGAAGCAGTCGCAGACAGACAATGGCGATCGAAGAAAATAAGACGGGAATCCAAGACAGATCTTGGAAGCTTATTAGCTCGGGGCGCTGTTCGGTTTCAAGTTTAATTGGGATTATCTGGCGTTCGAATCTCCCGCGTCTTTTTGAGTCGCCGAAAAAACCTTTGTTTCGATCGATAGGGACGAGTGAGAAGAAGGGAATTCGGACTCGATCGTATACAAGATATTGGACATGTAGTGGTTTATTTTACAGGTTGCTACATTATTTTTATTTGATATGGTTTTTTTTTTTCTGTTATGGCAAACGGCTGACTAACTAAGTGTAGTATCTACTGCGAGTTAACAAGGATGATTATACCGTGATATTTAGCTTATTATAAGAGGGAGAAGAAAAGTGATCGATCGAATAAAAATTAATAGTTATACTTCCTGGAATCTTGATGATCAAAGATCAGGTCTCTTGCGTATTGTGTACGAATGATTTCTCAAAGTCATTCGGGCCTCGGGCGATCGATTCGTATCGATTGATTGATCCGACAAATGACTAGAGCGATATGGGTACCTTGTCATTAAACGTTACGCCGCATACAGAAAGAGCGATTTTCACTTGTCATATTTTTCAAAGATTTCATTTAAATTTCATTTCTTTTTCTTTTTCACAATAAATAATGGAGTTTTACTATAGCTGATATGGGCACGTGATTTATTTAGAATTAGGCAATGTCTTTAAACTGACGTATAATGTGGGTGGTTCTTTATATATTTTTTTATATTTTTTAATATATTTTTTTGTTAAACTACGTATTTAGATGCACATAGTGTACCGGACTAACTTTTTTTTTGTTCTCGTCACGAGTGACGGAGGTTTTGCCGACTTCAATGTTCTCGATGCTGTTGTTCTTTTCTTTTTCTTTCTTCTCTTTACGGTTCTTTCCTCTTTTTCGCCCCGGAGGAAAAAAGTCACTCTATCCAGGATACACACGATTGTTGTACCTAAAGAAAGTCCCGAGGCACGGAAAAGTTTTTGTTAAGTTGGCGGATATGGACGATTTTTCTTATATGTACTTAGACCATAAGAGTCTTGGGTTAGGTTATGTCAGATTAGATACAAACTAGTAAACATAAAAAGTTTTTGAATTTTTCACTTCAACAATCTGTTATTTTGTTACCTTCATCAAGGCGAACGATTGCGAAACTTTCTTGGATTTTTGCAAATTTTTTTTAACTTTTTTTTTAACCACGTAGTCTAGTTCCTAACAGGTCAGACGTTCGAGCAAGCATAGCCAGCTCTCGTACGTTCTAACGAAGTAATCACATTCAAAAGACGAACTTAAACATTTTTCTTACAGCTTTCCACTTTTATTTGTAAATTCTCTCAACTTTTTCTTCGTTCTCGGTTAAACGGTACTCGTTGATCTTTTCAAGAAAGTTGCGAAAACTAATTCAACGCTAGGCAGATTAATGTTTTTTTTTTTTTATTGTCTCTGCCGGATGCGTTTTTTTCCTCCTATCTATGTTTAACTTAGTACGAGGCCATTAAGATGTACGTAATTTCTATTCCCCTGCAGTCGGCATCTTAAATGCAATTTCAGTTTAATTTTAAGTGTTGAAATAATGAATAATAAATTGAGGGAAGACCGAAGTTTTTCTTTCTTTTTTGTTTTTTTACGGAAACGCGTGAATCCACTGTACGTTATAACAAGGATGTACATTGAATAACAAAGGATATACAATTTTTTTTTAATTTATCAACAGTATATTTTCAATTAAAAGTTCTTCATATATGACTGACTTTATAAAGTATCGTAAACCTTTTTTTTTTCCAGATTTCTAAATGTCTTTTTTTCCTCGCACTTTTCTTGCATTCTGTCGCATCCCACTTACTACCCTGCGATAAAGGCAAAATTTAACAAGTAATTTCGGAGAAGGGGTTGAACCCACCCCTCCTTTCCTCTCCGCCATTTGCAAACAGTCAAAAACAGACAGAACAATATTCAAAGCATATTTATTTCGATATCCTGATTTTTCGCAATTTCCCCAATAACGAATTATTCGAGAAAAATACAAAATTCCTGGAAACACTCTTAATAATAGTACAAATTTTGCGAAAACATATTTCATACAATATTATCATTGTTCAGTCGCAAATCGACAGTCAACATACATATTAATATACGTGCAATTATTAAATTGCAATAAACACTCGTTATTCCTCTTATGGGAAATAATGTCTTTTTCGTTTTCTTCCATATTTCTTTCGTACGTTTCTTGGTGAAATATTTGATTTCACGGGAATAGGGAATCCGCCGCCATGTATATCCTTCACTATACCTATACGTGATCCGAAGATTTATGATGCCGACCAGCTGCGTCGCTTATAATGCCGTAGTCGTGGGATAGGTTGGGTTAGGTTAGGGACAATCGCGACGTTCAATTCCCAATTCAATAAACTCTACTTTTTATTTATTTTCTTCTTTTCTTTTATTTTCAGAATATAACGCGCTTCGGATTCACGTCGTTCATGTTTTATCCGTACGAGTTGCTTTTCTTCTGCTGCTTCGTATTATGCGGTATCGATTGGGAGGGACATCGAAAAAAAAAAAAATCGATAAGTTATGGATACAGTATGTCCGACATTCCTATCGGCAAGAAAAGACTGTCGGATAAGCAGTGCGAAGGAAAAATGTTTACTTGACAATTTATTATTACAGTCTCTTCTTTTTTTTTTGTTCGCGCGTATTACAAGCACGGAGTAGTGGTTACTTGATTATTTAGGAATTTGAAAAAAAAAAAAAAAAAATTTCGCTCGTTTTAATCGTCCATTATAAAACCACTATAAATTCCTTGAACATTATGATTTTAAAAGTCTCTCGGGACTCGGGAAAGCGTCGCTAAAGTACAATGGCCGGCATTAATGCGGAGCCATGAAGGAACGCAGCGTACATAGTCGCATTCGGGTCGACAAGAGAATTCAAGTCAAAGTGATAAGTGGAGATGAAAAAAAAAAAAGAAAAAAAGTGGCCGTCAAAGTATTCCTGCCGTTGACTGACGTAGCTTATAGTGAGGCAGGACTGACACGGTTGGGCAATGGGGATTCGTGGGATTGGTGGGATTGACGTGCGAATTGAATTATCCTGGAGGGAGCGAAGGAGCTTGAAGAAAGGCGAAGTGATCGAAAAATTGTACTAGAGAAATCAATCGAGGGAATTGAACCGAATCGAATTGGAAAATACTAAAAATATCCGGATATGTTTGGTAGGTCGAAACGGGTCGTTTGGCAATCGACGTACTGAACTCTGTGCGAAATAAGAAAGAGAACGTTGCATGGTTTTGCCCTAAAGTTTCCCGTGGATTATGGAGATACGTTTCAATTTTGTTTATTCTTCTCAAAGTTGTTTAAATCTTTTCGTCATTTTATCCTGTCTATTAACCCTTTGACTGCGACGCACTCTCGTATCGAACCATCGATATATACTGTGCGATATAGTTAAAAGGGTTAATTGGTTCTTCTCCGCGTTCGAATATAAATGGCGAATCGGTCGGATGAGCGTGAAAAAATTAACGAGGAAAAAATAGGGTCAAAAGTGAAACAAAAAAGTACCATTATTGCTCTTGACGTACCATTTTTTTTGTAGTCCTGGGGAGAGTGGACAAAGAATTTGTTTTTTTTTTTTCAAATTCATGGGATGAGAAAAAAGAGGTTGGATAATGACTTACGGAGACACATGATCGCCTTGCTCGTCAAAGAAGCCTAACGTTGCATAAAATCGCAAGGCTTTGATACGCACCATAATTTACTACTGTTACTACTACTTTCATGTATAAATATATATATATG
>JARPRG010000295.1:107335-128559 GCA_031001745.1 Hartigia nigra
TCTCTCTCTCTCTCTCTCTCTTTCTTAGTGCGGATTATCCCGACAAGGGATCCCGGACGATTTTTTATGGAGTAAGTCTCGGATTACGTGTAGAATTTACGATCCTCCGATAAATCGTAACGATGCGAATATCCGTCGCGACAGAACGAGACGAGAAATACCGGTAGGAGAAGAGGAATATAATTAAAGAGAATGGATTCCACGAAGAGTGAAACAAAGAAAGAACAAGGAAGTATAGATAAAATGCGAAAAAATTTCAGTGGCGGGCTTCATTATATTGTCACGGGTGAAAAGTGTAGCGAATCGGTTGTACAGTTGCTTCATTGAAGTTACGTATTTCAGTACATCGATTCCTCCGATCCCACCACCCACTATCACCACCCACCGACGCCCCAGTGGAAACGTCTTCGTTACCACAAGATTCGACGACGACGACGACGCCGATTCTTAATTAGTTTCGTTTCTTTCTCCTTCCCCATTTTCGTGAGGATCTCTTCGTCTTCTTTTCTTCCCTCCGTGACCCTTACGATACTTCATTGTTTTTTTTTTATCTAAATTCTTTTTTTCTTCTCTTTTATCGAGCTTCGGTCGTGCGGCTGACAATCGTCAGAAAAACGGAAGCGAACTAAAATGTCGAAGAAACGTTAATGGGAAAAACTCAAGAAACACGAGATTCCTTGCTGCACTTTACGTATATATGTAAAAGGAAGTTTTAAGCAGAGACTCTGTAGAATTTTGTGAACAATGAAACATCGTTCCCAACAATTTTGTAGATTCTTAGCGAAAAAAAAAAAGAAAATACAACGCCAGGTAAGGAGATCCCTATTGATCCATACGTCATTATAAAAATGTATCGATATAAAATCAATGAGCTGTGATTTGCTAGTATAAAAGTATGTAAATAACCAGACAAAGATGCAAGCAGCGAAACAAGCGTGGGATTAAAGAGAAAGGATGGTATTATTATCGAGCATAAATGATATACGCTCGAGAAGGCGTCACGACGCCTAGAGGAAGCGTCGTCGCGGATGAAGCTCGCGTAGAGGATTAATCTTGGCCGGAAGTCCCGGTGGATGATCGTAGCGCGGGCGAAGGTCGCGTAGCGTCGGGACGCTCAGCTGATGTGGGTTCCGGGGTAGTTTAGCTCACGGCTGTTCCACGAGGCTATACAGGCATCGAGAGGAGGGAGGGCGTCGGTAGGTTGGGATTTAGGGCTTGAGGCTTTAGGGGTATGTGAGGGATAGGGACGAGGTTGGGGGGGTTGAAGGTTCGCAAGGTAGAAGGGAGGTTATCAAAGAGGGAATAGTAGGAGGTGGCGGTACGAGGTCTTGCCGCGGGAGGTGAAGCGAAGGGGAGAGGAATAGTCAGAGTGGCGCCACGACGCGCGTGACGTCTGTCGGCGCGTCGGCCAATCAATAGCGTCCCCATGGCAACCACAGATAACATCGGACACACACTGTACCGTACCATACCACGCTATGCCATGCCACTTCGGCTTCCACTTCCTTCGTCCACTTCCTTGAGCGGCTTTAAGGGTTGCGAAAAAGCCTTCATGCCCTACGTAGCTACTCCCCCCCCACCCTCGATGACCGTGACACGTTACACCTTTCCCCTGCATCGTTGTCACCATTTCGACAGTCTAACCTAACCTACTCGTGATCGACCAATAGACACCTAGGCTTTTGTCTAATCCGAAGCTGCGACTATTACCTACCCTTAATTTTAACTCCATTCACTACCCTTCGTCAAATGATCCCAGCCACATTGTCCCGGATGCCATGAGAATCGACAGCTGCCAATCAGCCTGGCGTATATGCAAAGCCAGATTCGGGTACTATACGGCAGCGTTGGCTCCCGTCTGATTGGCTACTGGAGAAATCATACGTTAAAGGAGTTCAGTTAGTAATTTTCTACCTAGGCTTGAAAAGGATCCATGTATCATGTGGGATCCGTGGAGTCTTGACTATGAGGATCTGCTACCACTAGCTAAATTCTTGTTTATCGCTCTCAGACTGCCTTGAGCGTGTCTGCTCATACGTGGGTTTTAACCACTTTCGGCCACGTACGATTTTCTCGCTCCGCCTAATAGATTTCACTTCGTTTCTTGGGGTAGTTTCGCTGATTCCTTGGGACTAACGAGTACTAATTCTTGGCATGAGGGCATTTCACGGCTGATGAAGCGTCAGTTTGTAACTTGGACTAGTGGAAAGGCAGGAAGGAAGGAATCAGAGAGGCAGGGAAGAAGAAAAAAGGGAAAAAAAAAAGAGAGAAGGAAAGTGAGAGAGTACGACGTGGCATCGTTAGAGGCAGTAGACGCCGCGGCAAATCGAGGGGATGAAAAAGATGGATCGGACACGATCCACGTCGAGGGATGATTTAATTTCTTTGGAGAATTCACCGAACGACCCTAACCTTACCTCTTCGTCCATGTGAATTGGTCCGAGGGACTAATTGTCATTGGTACAGCTACAGAGAACTGATGACTCGTGGAGTTCGATCAAGTGGAAATGGTCTTGATTAGACCAGGCAAAACTTTATACTCAGTTTGTACTCAAGTGAGTATAGGGTAAGTATCGTCTAGACAAGGGTTGACACAGATATGCTTCAAGGGCTGAAATTCTCGAGGGGTTCAAAGAATTACGTCATTTTCTCAGGAATCTGAGAACGTTCATCAATGAAATGGCTAGGCCATAAATTGACGCGTCAGCTCGTGTCTTTTCGTACGACATGGTGAACCATCGGAATCATCCCCTAGCTGTAAGTTAAGGGTTGTAGTCAGTTGAACGAGCGTCTATCTAACGAATCGTTTGAAAAGGGCAGTAAACACGTTGGAGTAGAAAACTCTTTTGTCAAAATGCGAATCCACCCCCGATCACCCCTATAAGAAAAATGCAAGCTCTATATATCACTAGTCACCACCCGACCCCATTCCACTTGACTAGCAATGGAGACTATTAGAACAGCAAATCTTCCACTTCCTGTATGACGTACTTCCGGCCATCTCCCAGAAACATCCCAGTCGGTCAGCGTCGTATAAATCCCTACGCGACCATTCAACCCTTTATTATTCCCGTGGAGAAGCTTTGCCAAAGAATGGCAGTTTTCATCCCCATCCGCTTATGACGTCGCGAACTCGCAAAACTTTCCGGATGAGCAAACTCCACATTGAAAACTACCCTTACGGCTGCAGTCAAGATCTAAGTCGCTAAGAAGCATAGGTCGTGTATAACCGGATGTCGGGCCAGGGGATGGATATAACTTAAGGGTAGTAGATTGTCCATCGTACGTTTCTGCATAACAGTGCGGCAGGAACATTTTGAATGTGTGATTTAACGGGCTGTTTTCGCATTGTACCCAACAGTAACTAATAACTTGGTTTTACGAGCGGCCGCCTCGATGCCTGTACTTTAGCTGGGTACATATATAGCGTCGGGACGGAAGGCGTCGCGGCGCCACGATGACTACAACCCCCATCCCTCCAGAAGCGAAGCACGACCGGCCGATCAGCTGGTCGAGCCGTCGGGACGCGGAGCGCCTGGACGCCGTCCAACCGGGTTACCCCCATCTTCCGACAATCATCCCCACGAGAAACCCTTACGGCTGGTCTTCGCTACCAGGTCGTCCACGTACAATCTAAATCCACCCTTGAAGCTACACACCCTCCTAGTCCTATACATAGACTAGTACAGGGTAGAGTCAGCTAACGTCGATCATAGCCCCTCCCTCCCTCCTTTGTCCCAACAACCACCGAAAAAGTCAAGTTTGACGTAAATCAATTTGGACCACGTGATTCGTCTGAAAATTATCATAATAACGATCTCTTTACTCGTTACGTAAACGTTTCATTACTGTACGTTATTGATTGACTAACTGTTTGGTTTTTAGTTTTTTTTACTTAATATACTTTTTTTGCAACTGTTTTTGATTAATCTTGATTTTTGTTTTTCATCGCGTCGCTAATATTCAAAAATATTGAGATTTTGAGTTAAATTAAGTATCATGTACCGTCGTCACGATGGTGTCACCAGGTATTTGAAGATTTTGTAATTTCTTCATTTTCACAGAAGCACGAAGCGACGCCGGGCGTCTAAGTTGATGCCCCCGTCAACATACCGAGCGCTTCTCTCGCGAGTATGTTTACGTCAGGGTATTTTAAAGTGTCCTTAATTACCACACTCTCGAGAACAGATTTTACAAAGCGTCGCGACCCTCAGAACGACGTCCGTTTAGGCCTCGTTGAATAAATAAAACCAGGAGGACGCTCCGGACTCGACTCATTCTCACAGGCGTTTACTCTATTGTCTAGTGAAAATGAAGGATGCTCGTTATAGCTAATTACTACTTTGCCCAGAATTACCATTTGTCTTGGTGACGTCACTGGTAGACTTTAAAGTTTCGCGAAAATGAGTGACTCAAAAATCTCGGAAAAATGGAATCAAAATTTATATGACTACACTTCTTGATATTAAATTTCAAATAATAGTTTCCTAAGGGTGAATTTTCATCCGAGACAAAGCTAACGAGTCTTCCACGCATTTCTTGCAATTGGTCCAGCTGGCTTCGGTGCGTCGGGCAGCTGATCGAACGGATGAGAAGATGCCTTGGTCGATTCGCACTCCGAGTTCTGGCGTTATTCGCGGTCATGGCATTCAATGGAGACGGCACCAAGGAATTCCAGATGTTTGATTGAAAATTTCTCGAGGACCGAGGAATGGCATGTGCCAAATAAGGACCGACGTATAAATGGCGAGGATTGCGACGTGATATTATAGTCGAATAAATAATTAGAGACAAAAGAAATATCTAAGATCTCCGGGGGAAAAAAGGAATTAGGAGAATGAAAAAAAAAAAAATTAGTCAACTTCGTAGTCAGTCAAATCCAGATTATCCTGACAATCTCTCCGGGATCTTCACCGAGTCATATGGAGATGACAAGACAATCCTCTCTATATTGGTATCGGACCAATGACTAAGCGCATCATCTGGCAGAGTGCCAAACGAAGAAATAGTCGAAATACCGCGCGAAAATTTAGGTTACTCGAGTAATTTAAATCTCGCGCCCAAAACACTCCCGACGCGTCGCTCTCATCTCCAAAGCACACGAAACGCCCGCGTTAATACAATTAACTCTGGAATATCAGTATATATCAACGATAAGCAAAGTCACATCCGCTCGATTTGACTCACCCTGTAAAAATATCAGACACGCACGTCACATACGTTTATACTCTGTGTGCCGTAGAAGTTCATAGAGTCTCTGTCTCTGAACCAAAGCACAAATGCTACTAGATACAATCGTATATGAAATTCCTGGAACTATATTACGTTCCTAATCTCCACTTAGATCCTCCATATATAACCCCTCCCCACTTACGTACAGTCAGTGAAAAAGCGACTTCAGCCGTAGTATGGTTACAGAAGTTAAACTTTCTCGGATCGTAGCTGAACGATGGTATAAATCGTTGAAACCGGCACAGAAATACCAGTGAATTATTAAGGGGGGTGATTGATGCCGCTGAAAGTTGAAAGAGTTTTAGATCTGTTTACAAAGTGTGCCGTCTAACAAAATGATACGGTTTTGTTCAGGGATAGCAATGATACCTGTGTAACGATGCTAACACCCCCCAGAGCCACCCTGTAACCACCACCCACTTAACTTCTATCTTGGACTAAACCAATTTCTACGAAAAGTTTCAGCTGTGTACGAATGCAGCTGGTACGGTACCAGTCGCGTGTTATCTATCGGCATGTTACTATATCTATAAGCTTTTAGCGTCTTACGACCATATTTACGTTATAAACTACTTTTAAAGCTAATAGTCACTGTACTGTCTTCGATGGATGAACGTTAATATATCCAATAGTACAGCATGTCGGTATAACAGATTCCTACGGAAACGAACGTCCAATGAGTATTAACAAAGTGGACGTAGTAGTAGGGTAATCGATGTGAGTTCCTTTATCGTGGCAGGGGGGTGAAAGTCGTGCGTGCGTGCGTGCACGCTATATGTAGATGGGGGAGGGCGGGGAGGGTGCGCGTGTGGCAATGGATAAGATAGTTTCGTCGAGTGGAAGCCGCGAAGGGTGGCAAGGTGTGTAACGTCAGCAGCTCGGTAAGGGTAGTTTGCGAGAGAATAGAGAAGGAATAGGAAAGCAAAGAGGGCAACAAAAGGGATATAAGGGTAGAAGCGAAAGAGATAGTTAGGCTATAGAAAGAGAAAAACAGAGTGGATTGTTCCTGGTTAGGATGTGGGGTGGTGGCTCCGGTAGATGGGTAGTATAGCCAGGGGTTGTCTATAGGGGTGGCTCAGACAGCCCTATCTGCAATCGCAATCGATAGAACCCTGAAGACCTCTACCACCCCTCTCCCATCCTCCCTACGATATTTAAATGTCAGGCACATAACACGCGCTCGCCACCTCCATAAGGGGTGGCCTAACATTTATACTCGCCCTTACACGGCCCCGGCAAGACAAACCCCACCCAACGCCACCCTTATTAAACTCAAGGGCTCTTGGCTTGCCGCGTATCGAATAAACATGTATCTTTGATGCTTCGGCTTACTTTCTTTCTTTTGGTATTTCGCCCGGGAGAGCTTTGACAATTCACGTGACCCGTTAAGTGCTTCGTTACCTGTAGCCGAAGTCTCGATTCTCTACCCCTCTATTGTGGAAAGGGCAAATTGATACTACCGTACTGTTATCGCTACTGGTATCACTTTGCATTATCATGGTCGATCGAAAGACTTGGTTATCGATGATATTTATGAGGTCATAGCTCTTACGTTCTGAAGAATTTTTTTTTTTTCGTGAAAAAAAAATAATACAAATCTCGCACGTGTCGCAGTGATTGCATCGGTATCCTATACGAGATAATAAAGATTTCTTAACGTTTGAATTTAAAATTGTTTTTTTTTTTATCGATTCTTCCGAGATCATATTCGGACTCGACGATTCGCTTTGACCGATGGAGCTAAATTTGCAAAAAATCAATTGCCAGGGATCGACATGCCAGATTCGTATTAAATGTATAACAGGTGGTTCGACATTTTTCTATATACGGGGTGTCGTAGAAGAACGAGGGATGTCGATAGGTACGAGATGAGTAGTAACATCGGTGGAACAAAGGTCGAAAGCCGTGAGAAAGAAAAGGGTGAGGTGTCTTAAAAAGAATAAAATTAAGGGAGGAGCCAGAGATAGAAGAACTGGGGTTGGAAAAGTTCGTAATCGGTAACCTTAATGATTAAGTGGGAGGAAGGAAGTAAAAAAAAAAAAAATTGTGATCGGGTAGAAACCTCGTTAGCAGACGAAGTTAGCTTCGTAGCACGCGACGTGACCTGGAGGTCTTTTTACAGTGAGTGAGTAGAGGGGCGGAAGAGGTGGTGGGATAGTAAAGGGGGGTTGAAATGATTTATAGTCCCAGTGATTTTATTTTTTACCTATATCCATCCGAACGACAGGGTGAGAAGGGGTCTAATTGACTAAGAGTATTGTTAACCCCGACGAATACAGTATGCGAAAGTATTATTAGACGAGCCTGTAGATAATTAGCGTGACTTGAGTAATTTAGGCAAAATGAAAAATAAATAATTTTTTTTTAGACACCTAAAGCCAAAGCCATGTTTAATCGTCGCGATCGAGATGACTTTGATTCGGGCATTTTAATTTTTTCTTTATCTTCTCATTCTTTTGCGTAGCCTCTCTCTCTCTCTCTCTCTCTCTTCCTCATACTTATAATCTCACCGCTGATTACTCTCTAGGCCGTAAGAGGCATTTTACACGAAGTCAGTCGCCAAGTCGGGTCTATTATTCCCAAGCGACGTTTCTACTTAGCCCGCTGTTATCGTTCTTGATAATCAGCGCCGCCACACGGCAAAACAAACGAATTACGATCTTCATATAAATTTTACACTAAACATACATCAGGATACCTTTTCCTATTGTTCACACCAGACATATTTTCCAGAAACACTAACGTACAGAATTCTTCGAAAGAATCCTCGAGAGACACCCAATAAACGTACCTGCAACAGAAAAAAAGAAAAACAATGATTACATAAATATTTGAATTAACATAATCAAAATATTTATGATTTATGTTCAATCTTCAAAATAGATTATATCACGGGTCAAATTATAAGTGATACCACCGAGTGACAATAGGATAATAAAGTGTAAGTCAAAGCCATATAACTTACTTACACGCTAAGGGATGAGAATGAAGAAAATGGGTGAAAGGATAGGGTTGGAGAAAGGGGGAGGAGGAGGAGGAGGCGGGGTGGGGGTGTAAAATAACTTAGAACACTAATGGGATTTAACTGGAGTTTCGTAGAAATCACGATGGCTAATATATCTCGTAGGGGTATAGTGGGTGGGTGGGTGGTTGGTTTGAATGGTATAGGAAGCTGCCGGCATCGTAATACGTTCCCAGTGGGGTAACCCAAGGTAAACTTTTGATAGCTAATAATAAATTAGTAACACGAGAAGGCCTTACTATAAGGGGCGGTTAGGTTCTGCCATCCATTCTCGGCCGAGCGGTTACTAACACGCGGTTTGAAATTGGAGCTCAGGGCCGGTTCACATAGGTTCCATGCTCCAGAAGAGGATTTCGTCCCTGTATATGTACGTTCCACGTGGTCTCAAAGAGACACGCGAAGCGTCGCGACGCTGCTCGGTAGCGTCACCTCATTATGCTAATTATTTAAATCCCACGACGCCCAGCCGTATTACGGCTTGTCGCACTAGAAACACCCGGTATATTAGCGTTTATTATGTTGGCGTTAGAGAAAATTAATACCTTATGGCCATTACTTTTGTCAAATGATATACCCTCTCTCTCTCTCTCTGTTTCTCTTGCTCTCTTTATCTTGATACTCTCTACGTCATCTTTCCTTTATGGGTTACGTCGGTGCTGCGACTTTCAAGTATCTGGTGTCTTTAGTCGGATGGGCTGTAATGTTGGCAACCAAGTGGCAACTTTGTTCTCTGCTTTACTAACTTTCTCGTATTACATTCTGTATGTTATACTTAGTGCGGTGGTATCATTGTTCTTGTTTGAGTCGAATATGCTTTGAAATATTGTGCTAGTAGTCTGTTTAGTATTTTAAGCAATGTTCGTTTTGTTATAAAGGGATAAGCTGCTGATAGACATTACGTGTACTTGGCTCGCGTGTATTGAGGATTTTGCAAGTTTTTATTAAGACGAGATAAGAATAGAAAAAAAGATGAAAAGGTCAGAGGTTACTATTTCGAAGTACTTTGAAAAGTGCATTTAAGTTTTTTTTTTTTTTATTATTTATACGATCATTTTGACTTTTAGCTTTATACCAATGCTTAATTGGTATTGAAAGATATTAAAAAATGTTTAATAACAAAAAATGTATATTTCAGGCAAATATATTGTAACCTATAAAGCATTATACAATGAAAGAGAATTTTTTCCAAGGTGAATTTAAGGGTTGCGCAATGGCGTATAAAAGAGCGTGAAACTTTAAAATGAATTTAATATCACGGCGATGGAATTACCTTTAGCTACTCATCGAGGGCAATAATAAATTCTTACCACAGTTGAAACATCTTGCCAATCTCGTGGATTCGCGGATCGGTCGCGAACTGTTATTTAATAATTTTATTTAATTAAAATCATAGTCGAACTTTCAAAGAAACTTGGCCGCGTTGCTTGGCAACGGGTCCGACATTATATTTCATTGGACTAATCTCCTTCACGCCGGGTGCGGTTAATGCATCAGCAAAAGAGTTAAAACTGCCTTTTCCATCCTCCCAGAGAATTCTAGCCCTCTTAGTTTTAGGAAGCGACGAATTCGCCTACCTGTCCATCCAGCTATCTACATGTCTACCAACCCCGACGATCCAAACGTGCGCCATTTTATTCTCATACAGCTAACCGAATTCGTGAAAACTTTCATCCCTTTCGAATGTCGGGGGTTGGTATAATGGCCAGTTTAGAAAATGCGGCCGAGTCGAGCCAGACACATAGGTATGTGTATACATATATGTATGGGGGTGGATCCATATACAGTTAGTAACCCTAGACTTGCTACCAACCCTCGCACAAAAAAAAAACGGCTACTGTACCGTAGAGCTACTTATCCAAAAAGGAATAAAATGAATAAAGGAAAAAGAGAAGGGGAGGATTAAAAAAAATCGAAAGCCACTTTCCGCCGGTTGGCAGGATGTGACTAATTTCTAGCAGGGTAGCAGAGGACTGACTTGCTCTACAGGGGGTGCGTTCGCACGAACCAAGGGAAAACGCGGAAGCGACTGATTACTGCCTGGCGAAAACTAATTACTCGGTTTCACGATCGATCTACCGGGTGTCCCATAAAATGCGTGATGCGTGCACATAAAGTGCACAGAGATAGAGCAAAGTACAGGAACTGCAGCTGCATTTGATAGTAGCGATTTACTTAAAATCAACCCCCTGTCATTCGACATAAAAGAATTGACTATCCAGATACGAATGAATTCAAAAGGAAACAAAATAATAATAATAAAAAGAACAAGGGTGAAAACGCAAAGCCTTTTCGAAAATGAAGAAATACGAAATCCTGGATATTAATGGGGTTGTATTTCAAGGGGATGTAAGAAAGCGGATGACAACTTTCCAAAGGGGTGCATTTGCTCCCTCCCTCGTGAACGAAGAGTAACGAGCTTAAGCCTGTGAGAAATAGGGAGGTCGAAATATAAAACTCAAAGAAAAGGGTGGATGGGTCCTAACCGTGACTTAAGGGATGGCCAGAAGTTCTCCAAGGGTGAATAGCTACCGGGTAATAAAGCAATAATCATATAACAAAGGGTGCGGCCAGGAAGCGTGCGGTCACCCGATGGTCGTTCCGAGCGAAACACACGCTCTTTGTTAAGCGAAATTGTTGCTAAAGCATTTCGACAACTGGGGGTGGGAGTGCAGGAGTACCAACACCCCTTTTCCTCCACGGGGTAGTTTTACATCCTTAGGGATGAATTTTCGGGATACCCTCTAAAGAAGGCAACGGATCCTCACTCCCTACGACTGAGCTTCTCTATGCAGAACAAAGGATTCCCTGAGACTTCAGCCGCATTTATTTCAAGATACATTTTCCTCGAGCAGTCAGTCTCCTTTATTCCTTTTCAGCATCTTACTCGAGTCCTGAGGGATCCCCGTACCCTTTGCAACAGAACTAGCCTACAGAAGAGCTCCAGCACCATGAAAAATGATCATTCCACGAATCTTTGATAAAACACAGCTACCACCCACCCTCCCTCCCTAGGGATCTTCACGAAGAATAATAATAAAATTCCAATAAATATACTCTACCCGAAGCTTGCACAGTAACAGAACTGTATTAAACGTAAGAGTAACAACAATTTTCTTATATTATCACCAGTGCTTCGGTAGTTCCATAAAAATGAGCCATTAAGAATGAGACTGGATGAAACCAAGCGAAAAGTTTCAACGCCGGAAGGAACCATCTAGTTGTGGCTACTATGACTCTTATCGCTGAAACTGGACTCTAATGTAATGAACTCTCCCATGGTATATATATATATATATACCCATCTGATATACCACCATCATCAACCCCTAGTACTCAACCCCCCTACTACTTTCTCACACTGGTTTTGTCCTTCGTGTACGATTCTCGATTCACAGGGTGACTCTTTCGCGAAAGCTCTTTTTCGTGGCGTCGTTCGTTTGGCAAAGAGAAAAGAGGGGGAGGCGGGGGGAGGTACGTGAAAAGTCACGTATTCACGACGACTTGCTTTCGCGTATCAACGCGACCGATGCTCTTCGTAAAATTGCGAAAAAGATTCGCACACTGGTGTTGAAACTGCCATTCGCTCGCAAGGCTATAGTAAAGTTGGTAACACTTGGAAAAACTAGTAAGCAACTGTTACATATGCAGTGCAGTACTATCCTTGTACTCTCAATCCGTTAAGTATAGACTGACTTCTCTTTCGAAAAGTTATCTATTCTGGGGAGGAAAAGAAAAAAAAAAGTACGAATCGTCACGATACAGCTGAAACCACTTTTCAGCTTGAACGCTCGAGTTAATTAAGATTGGATTGTTTTTCGTATAAATAGAAGGAGGAGACGATCGATGGTTTCTCCATGAGCTGTTTGAAAATCGTATCAAAGTAATATATAATTAACTTGCTGTACGAGGGTAGTTTTATTTTAAATGCGATTAACGATATTTATTTATCGACTAGAGAATATATATCGAATGTATATCGTTATGGCTGGTACGGAGAAAAAGGGGTATAAATTTTATAACAGTATGATTAGTCCACTAGGTATATTAGTACTAGGGGATAAAGTGTTTATAGCACATGACTATTAATAGCATATCAATTATCTCCCTAGATGCTAGGGGAATTCTCACCCTCGGCTAAAAGTAAGAGCCAACGCACACGACCTGTGTTATATATCTTGAATACAATAGCTATAACGTATACCAGCCGTATAATTTGCTTCATATATTTTTACGAGCGTGACGGACCAACCTACCTTGGTAAGAACCATACGATATGTGTATATATATATATTATATAGTAGGTACATATAGTTGAGTAACGTAATGAAACTATTCGCAGGTACAAACAAAATTGAGAAATAAAAATAGTTCAGAGTTATTACTCCACTATCCGTAATAAAGTATAAACAGGTATTAGTCCCTTATAAAGGGACAAAGTGGCTCACGAGAAAGTTTACGAGATATTATGCAAGGCAAAAAAAAAAAAAAAAAGAAACAAGAAGAAAAAATAACGTAAGAAATTCTCACAGAGAACGAGGACTTTGATAGTTTTGTAAATCGAGGCCATTCCTGCATCAGCAGCGAGACGCTATACGAGAAGCACTAAATATAAACGTGATTTATTATTGGTATGGGACATTATTAAATAGAGTTACCTCGTTCGCCGGCTCAAAACTAAGTTTAAATCTCTTCCTTCGATAAAAAGAGAAAGAGACTGTACGAGGGAGAATGAATGAAAGAAGGAAAGAATGAAAAAACAAAAAAAGAAACAGAAAAGAGAAACGTCGAGAGAGCAAAACAACCTGGTGAATTTATTAACTTTAAAAGCTGCCTGCAATGCCGCCTCGTTGGAACGCTTTCGTGACTTTACGAACTCACTCGCTGTCTCTGTCGCTCTCTCACTTTGGATCTCTTGAGCCTCATCATCAGACGCAGCATCGGCATCCCCCTTCTCTGTCCTGTCGAACGATTCACTCGGGCCGGCCTACGATGCGCAACTTATAATTTTCTTTGAAGTTTTCGCGGCTTATCGATTGGGCTTTGTGATTGGAATTTTGTAATAACTGCGACTGGAGTGGCTCGAAGATTTCCCGGAGTCGAGGGTAATTTTCGAAATTTCCTTTAGCATCGAGCTTAACGTCCTTTCTACTTCAAATTTACATCCCCCGTTTAATCCATTGGTAAATGAAACCTTTGAGTTATGACTTCTTTTTTTTTTTCTCTTTTCATGATACCCAAAGCAAAAACCACTATAGAGAGATGGCCAATAGCTTGTATAATTTTTGCAAATAAATGAATTGGCTTTGATACTAAGAAAAACAAAAAAAAACCTATAGAGCGTTTATGTCAATAAATCATGAAATTGTGCATAAGAAAAATATTTGGCGAACAATGTATTTATGCAGTCCGAACATTCTCTGGAGAGTAAGAGTATTGGGTAAGGGATGAAATGGTTAAAAAAAAAAAGAAACGAGGGTACAATGGTGTGGGACTATGAAGAAATTTTGCGAAAGGATAACGAAAGGTGCCATTTTATTCCGTGGGAATGAGTATTTTTATCGTGGGTCGCTCGCGCCATCTTTTTCTCTCTTTGTCTCTTTCTTACTAGGTACCTACCTATCCCTCTGTGTCTTATTACCCTTTGCTATTTCTCTCTCACTCTCTCTCTCGCGATCCTGGCAAATAGTAACGGACTTTACCATCCTGAAGGAACCCTCGGATCCAACTGTCCGAGAAGAATCAAGTGGAAATGGCGGGCAAAGGGAACGCGTAAAGCTGAACCGTGGCTACGATAATGGACCACGAACGTAGAACTGAACCTAGACCAGCCATTTAGCAAGGCTTAAGTGTCGGCAAGGTTCACAGAGGTCAAATCACTTGGTGGATCAACTGACTCAACGTGATCCACGTTCAGCGATTGATCCGAGGAAGAGAAAAAAAAATGGTGGATAAAAAAAGTATTCAAAAAATGATAGCACCGAAAGATAAAAAAAACTCTAGCATCAGCAATCTGAATGTAAATCTTACGTAAGACTTGTGTACGAATAATACCAGACTCAAAGTAGATTTCGTGATTTTTCGAATCAGCCGAACTGAAAATGACTGCTGGGGAAGGAATCTTGGAGGAAGATATTATATCCAGAATGATCCTGATCCATTTCAAAGGACAAGGGAACGATGTAAGACTACGAATAGGAAGAGGCTGCTGGTTAAATGGGGTTGAGGAGTAGACTGTGGCTAGGGGTAGGTAGCGGTGGTTGGTTTACGGGGATGGCGAGTAAATGCCCCATGAATGAGCGATGAGCCCTGGGGGCCAAACCCAAACTACCTCTACGTTCCAGGGAATTCGATTTGGATTTCAAGTCCGCATATCCTAGATGGAATCGTGATCAGACTCCAAGGAGATCTAGATTTTGTCATTTGACAATACCCTTAGACATAGGGGTTGACTAGTCGGTGTTGCTTATCTTAATAACCCAGTGATAAATACGTGTAAGGCTATACCACAATGGATATCCATTGTGCCTATATATATCTTGACCAAAATCTAATAAAAAATAAAAAACAGACCCATGTTACACGGGGAAACTCATGAGAGCCAATTCAATAAATAAATTTTTATTTCTTTGTCGTAATATTATTCTGTCTGTTATTTACTGTATAGATATGACCACGTGGAATGTAGGAAGAAAAATGACGAAACTGTGACGTCTACCACTTTAAGAGAGACTTTGGTAAAGGATAGTTTTGGGGTGGTAGGGGATGGTTGTCTCTTCGGGATTTTCGTGAGATGGAACGATTGACGCATGAAAGATTCATGGCGTGCACCAACGGCAGCATCAGAAATGCTACAGGGCGTTCTCATTTCTCGTAGCTTTCTGGCGTTTCGGTCCCTTCTCTACTATTTTCTTATTTTCTCCTTCGATTCCATTTTCACCGCACCTTGAGATTTCCTTTTTGGAGGGTGAGGGTGGGGATGTGCACTCTACCGGCGCGTCGTAGAGACCCGTTAAATCCGTTGAGCAATCCTGGCGTGCCGTCCCGCCGTTGATTAGCTGACCGGAAACGGAAAGGAGGACGTGAAGGTTGAAGGAAAAATTGGTCGAAGAAAAATACAAGCGTATGTCGCAAAAGAAATTTTTGTAGATCGGAAATAATTCTTACGGTGTGTTTGAAAATTTTGGAAAATCGATTGTTTCTTTTATTGTTTTTCTTGTGAAATTACACGTAACTAAAAACCTAACGAAAAACTATATTCTACGAGTAATATAAAATTACGATTAAATGTATTATATTTCTGGGCAATCGGTAGTTACGTACTTAGCTGGCCAGACCCCGATACAGGGTACACAGGGATAAAAACTGTTCCAAGTGGTAAAACGAAACGCCGTGGAAATTTCTGCTGGTAAAAATGAGCTCTAAATCAGAAAAATCCAGAGTGCGAGTGTAACAAAAAGTTTCGGGGTGCGGAAAAACAACTACGTGGCACAGATAGTGGAGAGGCAGTCGAGTGAGAGAGAGAGAGAGAGAGAGAAAGATCGCCCGGAGGGTTACTACTTGGAAAGCAGCTACCCAGCTGGCTATGTAAGCCGCATCGAACCGAAAAATACGGTTTTTATCTTCAAAGAGTCCCGGATAATTGCATAATTAATTACAGCTTTTACCTCGTAGCTCTCTCGCCGGAAGGGTAGATAGCTACTTTACCGGCGGATTGGACAGGGCGATCGTGATTCATGTTAGCCCCCACAATTAACATAGATAGTAGAACCTTTCTATCCTACCCCTTTCATTCGCGTTTCTTTATACTTCTTCTTATATATCCCTCCCTCCCTTTATCTTATCCTCCGTCGCCATTAGCCTCCACACCTTTCGCCTTTCCACATCTTCGAATGGGAACGCTCGAATGATCCCCCATAAAAAAATATCGCCTACTCGAATTAAAGTAAATTATTTTTCGATTCAGTCGTTACAACACTCATATACGTATTACCCAGCAGCTTTATTAATATCAAAAAAAAAAAAAAAAATGATGGGAGGGGTTGGGTGGAGAAGATTCGAAAGAAAATCAAGAAAAACGAAGAAATCGGGTGAAAGGAGGGTATTTGAAAAGAGGTGTCTGTCCCGCTAAAAACTCGAAGAAGTTTTCAAACTCGTTCGTAAGTGGTTAGGGGCGGCGGGAGGGGGTAAGGGATGAGTTCATCATTGGTTCATGGGGTCGCAAAAGAAGTTGAAGGCTCGTTGATGAAAAGTCGAAATTCCCTTGGCTGACCAATTTGATTCGTATCCGAAGGACGTGGCGAGGTCGGTATAGGAAATTCAGGAGGCATAAGAGCTACGGGACGTCGGGGGAGAAAACGACGTCGGGGACTGAGGAAAAGATATTGTGTTAAAAAACGCGGACGAGGCAGAGGTTAAAGAGAGTCGAGGCGCGTCCGAAATCTCAAGTAGCCAGGTAGGTAGGTAGGGGTATATATGTGTATTCTACCACCACCTACCACGCCTACAGACGATTCCAACCCCCCAACCCCTAAGAATCGACTGAACTCTTGAAATCCCTCAATTTTTACCCCAGCTTCTCCCTGGGCACGGACTCGTACATTGGTATAGCCCAGCATCCCTATAAACCAGTCCTTCATCCCCTACCATCCTTGTTACCCTCAAACTACTTGTCAGATCGAGTGGGAAAAATAATGACCCGATGAAACCTTAGAGATTCATTTACGAACGTTATCAGTCGACTGGTCAAAAATTGTCCACTTGCTCGCACAGCCAGGCAGATTAATTATAAATAATATCGGCTGTTAAAGTTTAACAATTTATTCTCAATGTTAGTCTATGGATCTTATGAAGACTTATTTTTTTTATATATATATATAAAAAAGAATTTTTTAACATATATTACAACGTACGCTACAAGCCCATCTACTTAGTGTCTTACTTAAACAGTTACTTAGTGACTTAGTTACTTAACGCGAGATGAAAAGTGGGAAGAACTGCTGACGAAATTCGCGTCACGCGTCCAGGAAACTCTACAAGTTAAGGCGTCGCGACGCCAAGGCTGCCAAGGAGTAGCGAGGAAGCTCTCCCGTGGCAATCTCTCTGGGTATAGAGAAGTTATCGAGAATAATAAATTCGGAGGGGTTTCGAGAAGCAGAAGAAGAGGAGAGAGTCGGTGAACTAGTAAAAGAGATAAAGAGAGGATAGGGAAGAGGAGGAGTGGTGGAGGGGGGCGAAGAAAGAGTAAGAGCAAAGACGCCAAAGATCCAAGGCAAAAGCCTGGCGATCCATCGGTCTACAAAGTTGGCCGAAGAAGCATAAGAAAGAAATTACGTCATTTGAATACAGTCTCTCACGGCAGGTCATGATACCACCTCCCGATACCATGGTTATATATACCCATTATACTTTGGCTGGTCCTGTACTGGCTTCACTCCCTTACTCCATCTCTCCATTTCTCCTTCCAACTCTGTATATCTTGGGCAAGACATGAAAAATGCATCTAACAGCCCTAGAGGCACATAGCCATTCAGGCCTGCGACTACAGCGCCCTCAGCCTCATCCTCCTTGATCCTCAACCTTCTTTGGTCCATCATCCTCATCCTCGTCCCATTGCCAGCCATTACACTTTTCAGATCAAAAGTTACCTGATACCAAAGGAACTTCTTACCAAGCACAGTTGTCTGATCTGTTCGATATTTTTTCCACTTATAATTTATTCCTGATCCTCGTAACGATGTACTGGTGGATGAGAAATGTAAATTTTTCTTTAGAGGACATTTTTATTTTGTTATTCTTTGAAGCAATGAATTTTGTTGTTGTGTATAATGCGAAATTTACTTGATTTATCAAAAACTTCGCTTGCCTTTCGAGAACTTAGGTAAAAGAGGATATTTAGGGTAAAAAAAAGTCAAAATTGCGTCTTTAGATGCTTCATGGTAATCGATCAGGTAATACGTAGGGACTATAGAAAAGATTGGCGCCATCTGGCGAGACTAAATTATACTAATAATACTGAAAGTATCTATACCAAGTGCGTTTATTTTGGATGATCCGAAAATTTAGATGTCTCCTTTATATCTCTCTTAGTTACACTTATAACTCTATAGCACTGAGATTGGCGGGTCGTGAATGTCCTTATGGCGAAGCATCCTTATCACCTTATCCTTGAATCCCGCTTTAAAGTTTAAAGATGGGATTATCTGGATCCTCGAGTACCCGGGGATAAGAAGTAAATTGACGGGATCAGGACTTTTAGTTTAAGGAATAATAATGCTCCGATAAAATGAACAGAGTAGGTATTGAGGTGTGTTCGAAAAGGGGATGATTCTTATCTACCTTATGCGTGCCTAAGAGCGTACGCGTATCCGCGTGCAAATATGATCGATTTGAAAATTGGAAAAAAAAAAAAAAAACGTAAATGATTTATTGAAAATGTATCGTTTAAGCGTTTCGAATGATTTTTCATTTATCTATGGTTTCCTGCACTGACAAATTTTAGCTCTCGCGGTGTTGCTCTGCTCGACGCAGACCTTTGACTAGCGATAAGTTCCTCTTGTATAATTAGTTAATTAATCACTGAAGGGACCCCCCGTGGACTTGTACACTTTCGAGAGAAGGGCTTTCAGTTTCCAGACAAACAATCTCGCTCGACAAAGCCTTTCAAAATTACAAATATCTACGAGTACAAAGAGGACTCAGCCATTTGTTTAAACGAAATACATGAATTACGATATGAAATATCAATGACCAAGTTACAGTCGTACCACCAGCGAAATGTTTCGTCGTCCGACTACACGTTAGTAGCGATGGGTAAAGGAGAAGTAAGAATAAAAGGAAAGAAAAAGAGAAATTTGTAAAAACATTAATACAAAAAAAAAAGAAAGAAAAATCGTTACAAAAAATAGTTGGTCTCTGAAAGTCGTTAAAATAAAAATAACGATATAAAGACTAATCAGAATCCTTATAAGCCGTGAAGCGTTAAGTGCACCTTGAGGAATATCTAATAAATAAATCGTAAATCCTCGAAACAACTTTTGGATGTAACGACGCCATCAAATAAATTAGTCTCCCTAGTAACTCGCATCGAATAAATAGGAACCCCTTGCAAAGAAAGAATATGACGTCAGGGGCAGTTGACTCACATCAACATGAAGTTAAGATAAGTCGATAGCTCGAGGTTGTCTCTATCGTATTTTATCCAGTCCTATATACGACTCCTACCCTTATCCAGAGGTTCGAAGTATTCCATCAATCCATCGTTACCCTCTCCAATCATCCCTTGCTGCCCTAAACCAGCCACATCACTCCCAATCATCGCAACCATCTTACAAACCGACTCTGGCTGCTTCATAAAGGTGGACAGTGGATGATGAACCCTGTCTTGCCGACACATAAGGGTGAGTCAATGACACATGTGGATAAATGAACACATGAAGAATATATATATATATACGCTCATACATACAGGACCTGTGTGTACGTGAAGCGGAGGTCGATTGTGGCGATATCTGATTATTGCAACTTGTCTAATTGGCAAATTACAGGGTGAGTCATGGGGATGGTAGGGGGTGAGTCACAGGGTAAAAGTAGAAGGGGTGCAGTAAAAAGGGGAAATTACTGTGTAATAATGTTGATCATGAGCGACATGTGTGCATGTTATCATTTGTACTGTATATTATATACAGTTCAATATATATATATACGTACAGTCCTCCACGGGTAAAAGATTCGGTCTAAGGCACTCTTTAACTTTAAAATTCATAAGAAGATGACGTATTCTAAGCGAAAAGAGGATCTTTCGTGTAAAGTCACATGACGTAAGGAATATCGCAGTGCGCACGAAACGACGTAACATTCAGCTGTCCGTTCTCCGTCAACGTTTGAATACGTTCCAAGTGGAGTTGTAGCGTCGCGTCTTCTATATCGTCCAAGCGTTAAAGCTTTCTTTATCGCTGCTCGTGAGAATCGCCAGAAAATTTCAATTCTCCGCTCTGCTCTCTACTCGACCTCTTTATTCTCTCTCTTTCTCTCTCTCATTCTGACTTTACATAGATTTACACTGCTCTCACTCTCTCAGTCAATCCTCAGGCACCCGATTCTTTTTTTCTTGACACTTTATTTCGCCCCACTGGCATCTCCTTCTATTTTGACTTATCGAAGGAGCTCAAATAAAATTTATTTCGTCGTAGCAGCCATGTGGCCCACTTCCATTTGCAAGGACTGTGTGTATCGAATTAAGGACGACCGTTTCCTTAAAGATATACGAGACAGCAGCGCCGCATAGCGGTAGAACTCGGAACCAATTTGTATGAATTGCAACATTTCTTAAAATCTTATACGATACTTATATATTTTTAAATGTTTATTTCTTTCTATTTGCATATGTACCAACATTCGAAAGTTTATCAGATATCCAATTAAGAACGAACCCTAATCTCTGAAACGGGATCTACGAACTTACTAATATATTCAAATCAGACCCAAGTTCTAGTTCGCGTGGAGTTTCAAGGTCTGTGTATTTAGTGTTTATCGCGAGGTAATCGAGCAGCCATCGTCGTGGGAACAAGTTCTGTAGCAAACGTGTGCATAATGATTAGCAGGTTACAGGAAGAGAAGCACACCAGTCAAGATCCGGTAGCAACGGGCACAAATTAGGAGCGTGTTTGTACGGAGCTCCACGATAGGAGGATGCCAAGGCGTCGCGACGCCAATCAGAAGATACGTCTGATTAGAGGAGCTCAGTAAGGCTCATTAATTTACTTTGCCGTTAACTCGAGTCGATCTTGCAGATTTGACTAGCTAGAGCGAAATTGACTTATCCTCTTGGACTTTGGCGTCGCTCTAATTATTTCTAAGCATATTCGGTAGTCGGTACAGTTAACGATCAGTAAGTCAAATAGAAAGCATTAGGGCGCTAACTGGTATTACCTCATCGTGTGCTCTGACTCTGGTATAGGAAGTTTTTTTTTTT
>JARPRG010000295.1:162860-177336 GCA_031001745.1 Hartigia nigra
AAACGGTTATGAAATTAAACCCGTCTCTCTTCCAACCAATAACGTCGCGCAAACAAACTGCAAATAACACCTCTGTCGCACTTTATCGCTTAACCTTTTTATTCCCAATTCTCGTTCCCTCTCTCTCTCTCTCTCTCTCTCTCTCTCTCATTCTCACTTGGCCATGCACTCAAGGCGGAATGTTTTTTCTTTCCTGTACCATCATATGATATATGGTCACTCGTTCTGTGAAAGTATAAATCAAGAAATGGCGATATTTATATCAAGTTATGAAATTGGTCAGATTTGCTAAGATTTTTAAAATCGATGAGTTTCACCCTTTTTTTGTTCCTTTCTCACGCGTGCTCTGTCTTCTATTTCTCTGGAGTCATTCTGACGGTATCGACGTACTACAGTGAACGTCATCCATCATTCTCAAAAATGGAAACCCATGCGTCGATACTATAGTGTCTGTAATCCATGCCTGTCGAATGGATCGTATGTGCGTGAAGGACTACGCTGACGCACCACGATCCGATCGATTTGAAATCCCGAGAGTTCTGGTGATCCGTACGGTGGCATAGTAGAATTATAGAAGGGGATGGAAATGGGGGAGGATATCAAGTGAGGACAGTAGCCAAGAGAGACGATAAGAATGTGCGGAATGTGTGGGGTGGTGCTAAAGATGGAATGCAATGAGAAAAAAATCATACGCTGCTAGGGGTTGATATTAAGGGCTTGTTTACGAAGGATATCGAGATTCCGAGAGTTTGCATGACGAAAATCGCCATATCTAAATTCGAAAGCGATTCAATGAGAATTTAATGGACGTAAGGAAAAGTGGCAGAGTATACTCAGACATCCCCCTCGCCCTTTGCCTTGGGACCTTTATACGCGTAACAACCCTTGTCGGTTGGGCACCTTCTTTTTGCGAGGAGACTTTATCGAATTCCCAGTTTTTTCTAATGCACGAAAAATCAACCCTGAAGATCCTTTAATGGCCGTCGACGTATTTCCGTCGCGTGTTCACCCCCAACCCCCTGTTGCTATCTGACAGTCCAACCCTCTCGTAAAGAAGGAAAGTAGTCGGTTGACTTATGCCTTCTTTAACCGTATGTCACTGTTATACTATTTACAACCCCCCATTAAATATTCACGTTTCGAACTATTTATTACCCCCTTTATTCACTTCTGCAAAAGTCTTTGGAAAAAGTAGCCATGACAAGTATGAGGTTTAAATCAGAAAAGAATTGATAGCTGCATCGACCAGCATATACCGTAAAAACGTACACGGTATACAACCCCCTTTTTTTCTTCCTTGCAACCCCTTAGAATCTCCAGCAAACGCGTATTACTTGCTAGACGATTTTTATAAGGGAAATAAATAATCGGCTCGAAATCTACAAAAATCCTTTTGGCCTCGCGTTGTCTGAGAAATGGGAGGGGCGGGTGAATTTTATTGTATTTCTAAACCCTTGGAACCCCCTGAGGGAACGTGTCGGTCAGAGGATGAGGGTGAAGCCGACTACATTGTGCTGGGAAAACTGACGTCCCTGTAGCCGCTGTTGCTGCTAGGAGCGATAATAGATATAGATAAAAAATCCAAATGGAAGATGGTGGGGGATTGGAGGGTAGAAGAAGGTCGTGAAGGGATATAAACTTATGACGCTCTTGGGGGAGGTGGGCTAATACGATCGCTGCAGCTCGAGTAGTTGGTGACAAGAGAATAGAAGGGGGCGGGGAAAAAGTTTCAAGTGAAACGTGCACGAAGAACCAGACAAGGAATGAGGGTCACGTTTTCTCTCGTCCTTCCATTCTCAACCCGACTACCTTCAACCTTCCTCAAGACTTGACTTCGCCACCTACGAAAGAGACAATAGAATTTCCACGAAGGGTTAACGCGGCTGAACCACCATACTACCCTTAGGATAGTACCAAAGTCAAGAGAAGGATGACAGTAATGGAAAAGAAAAATTCTTTATATTTATAACGATTCTTTCTTTTTGAAAAAAAAAAAAAAAAAAAAAACCTTTTCTTACAATATTGCTATAAGTGTCTGCTTTGGTCAGCCAGCACAGAAAACCTAGTAGAAATACTGCACCATACACATAAAGACACGAAACAAAGTAAACCCATGAGAAAAGCCGTTTTCCTTTCTTTTTTTTCTTAACGTATCAGAATTCAAGATCAAAAGCAACGATAAGACAACAGATAAGAATACGCAAAGGGACTACAATAGTACTTTTAAATTATTTATACAGAGTCATCATTCAGCAGTGCTGGATCTTATCGAATAGTCCAACCTTTAGCCTTCAGTACCTTCCATGTTGACATTACCCCGACAAACATCCCTTATCAGTACAGCAGGATAACAGGAAAAAGGGCGAAGGATGTTTTATCGTTAGAAATTTAAATTTATCCAAATGACGTCATGCCCGTCATTATTTCAATAATAATAAGCCCAAACAAAATCCTCATGGAAACAACCCCAAAGCCGTTACTACGTTCGATACGATATTTCTATGCTATAAAACAAGCTCGAAACGTATCGTCTATTTTTAGATTTGTCTGCTGAGCCCAGTTCTCCGAACACTCCCCCTACAACCCCCCACGGCACCCCTAACTGATCACAAACAGAGTCTCTACGGCTATGATGCACGATAGAAATTCGTTGGCGTTCCCGTCATGTCCGCAAACCCAAAAACCTCGGTGGCTCCGTTTACTCTTTCCGTTTCATCTCCCAGGCTTTTCCTCAACCGACCACGTTTAATTGGATTTCTTTTACCCATCTTTATAGCCTCATCCAGCCGTCCAGCCGTCCGTCCGTTCTTCCATATACCATGATCCAATCCGTACGTTTGTCCATCCCAGCCATCTACTCCAAGACTACACTCTCGTTTGCGAATTAACTTTATTGTTGCTCCGTACTTAAGTTCGATCCACTATCCGTGTAGCTGTGCCAACCTATATACACAGCTATAGTTACATACTCTACCCTTCTTATGTATATATATATATAAAGTATATATGAATTAGCTCGTTGTTATGGCGTCGACATTGTATGTCATACACACTAGCAGGAAATTTCAACCCTAGTACGTCAGAGGTTTTTCATTCTCTACACACTGTAAGTACGGCAGTCTTAGGTAAATTAAATTTTGTCAATGTATGTATGTATATATATATATATATATATATATATTATAGATTTTAATTAAAATTAATTGATATCGAATTAACGATAAATTTCATGCGTTTAACGTTCTTTTCCAATTCCTTTAACTTTCCTTCGACTTTCCCAACCATAGTTGATTTAATGTAAGTACACGGATTCGTCTGTCCATCTCCAAGCAAAACAGTCTGCGTACGCGGGTCTTAGGTAAGTGGAAAGTTCGTTCAATATTTTACTAGGGTTTCGCACTATATATATCTATTCCACGTAAACCCCGACGATATTTGAGACTAACGCAACGCAGTCGTTGAACTTCGAACTTTCGTCCATACTAAGGAAAATGGTGTACAAGGCGGTATGTAGATTGCTAGTGTGATATATAGATATGTACACTGGTTGCAATGCTAGTTTATCCTAGGCAGAAAAGACAGTTTGCTATTCGGAATGTGCTATTACTCTTTTGACACGTGGATATACAAGCGTATATAGAAACAAAGCTGGATGAGATGTTAGGCACAATAAATCGTGAAATCAGGAGGGAATTACGTCACTGCTTCTCTTTGCCGCCCAGCGGCAACTCTTGGAAATTTCATAATTCAGCGACGTGTGCGACGGACGTACGTACGCGGGGTCATTCGCGATTTTCATCTCTAGAGATTACATTCTGTCATATGGAGAATATATATATATATATAAGATTTATGGAATTTGATAAAAGGATTTTGGGACTATTATTTCGGTCCGGTTCAGTTTGTTCGAAAATTCTTATACGTCAGTCAGCTGTACTTAAAGCTCTGCTATATTCTGGCAAAACACCTGTGTCTCGAAGGATTAAATGGAAAATGAACGGCCTACGGTATCTAAGAGAGGTTGACGTTTCCTTTTCTTTTTTTCTCTGGGGAAAATTTAAAAACCGTACGCGACGACCTAAGGGAAAATAGTGGAATTTAAGTAAGAATTTATTGTTGTAAAAAATATAAAAATTTATATAAGAGAACGAATGAAATTCGCGATAACGTATGAATATATTTGTAATTTTTCTTTATTTCAAGGTCTATTAAAGTTCCAATTTAAGGTGTAACGAAATGAAGGCATCTTATGAATTAGCAATTTTATTTGATACGGTGTAACGGTAACGTTAATTACGCAACCCGGAAAATTACGGCTCAATCAATGCCGCGCAGCGATAATTACGTGTAACAAGGGCTACACCGCACGAGTACACAAACTTTGGCAAACCAGCTAAAATTTCGCACGTTGCGCCATTCACTGCAATTACAATGCAACGACCAATCGTTTACCAAATATGTATAAGCCATTGTAATGAAACAATTACAGTATCAAAGAATATTATCAATTAATTAAATATTTCCTCATCGAATGTATACGGTCCCCCCTCCTCTCCATCCTCGATCCTTCAATAAATTCTCTGCAAAATTTCTGCAATAGGTGCACCTTTGAAACTTATACGGTACAAACCTAATGGGAGCAATTCTAAGTGAAGTTTAAGTTCCTCGAAGAAAATTCAACGGAACGGATAGGCACACCGAGAGAGAGAGACAGAGAAAAGAAAAAGGAAGAAAAAATAAAATAAAGTAAAAACATAATGAACGGTACGAACTTTCGACAACAAGAACCTGTTATACCAATTTCAAGTTTACATTCCCACAGATTTTCACGGAGTATAGGTATACCTATATCTTGACTATGTATAGATATACCAAAGCACAAAATCTCTAATGCCGTTAGAGTGTACTTATACAATAGGGGATTTCATATTATACAGAAAGTCTCTATGGTGTTATAGTAACAAAACGTATGTTGAGCCACCCCTCTTTCATCTACAAGCATAATATCAAGTGCATAGGTAACCGAAGTTAGCTAAAATCTACTATACCCAATATATACTACGACGTAACACGTCCTCTTAACTGTCGTCGTAATTGCCATTCAACAGGCGCCGATGTTCAGTCTGAAGTTTGTTACATTAGCCGATCCGAAGTCGTCGCTCGTTAGAAGTAAAATTATAATTACAGGTGCCGGGAGGTTAAGGCGAATGGAAAATATAGTGCAAAAAGTATAACGATGTAATTATAATTAACAATAAAATCCCTAAAACAATGTCAATTTTTTTATAATCATCTATCGAAAGATCATTATATTTAATTAACGGATGTATAATTTTTTGTTCCATCTATAACGTCTTTTTAAGGAGTTTCAGAGTTTCAGGATCGTCGAAAAGCGTTCCGACTGTTACGTCACGGGGGCTGAATTGAGCTCTTGTATGAATGAAAAGGACGCCGAGAAGAGCCAGGTTATTCATGAGTGGTGCATATGGTATAGAGTACAGCAGGGATCTATAGAGGTCGGTAACCATGTAAGTAAGGAGAGCTCAAAGTTCGTAGCGCAAGGCTGGCAAAACGCTGGGCGACTTCAAAAGCCATGATTAATACAGGATGTAAGTCGAGTAGGTGGAGAGCGCACTTGCGCTACTCCTCCACATATATACTGGGATAGAACAAATGTTCTGATTCGAGCTGGTACTTCTCAGTACTGGTTAACGTAATTTGTAGGAAAATTGTAGAACCTTGTTATTAGCATTTTAATTATCTTCGTATCAATTAAGTCAAGATACATATATACGTATATACGTATATATTGAGATTATACAGCGAATCTAGGGAATTTCTAGTATACATTAAACCAATGTTACGTTCCATGTCTTTATAATGATCTCTTTTGATTTTGGCGAAAACTTGTATTTTACATAATACAAACAATTGGCAAAGAAGTCACTCGCGAACATTAAGTCAATCGTAGTCCTATTATGGCGGCAATGTTTGTTCTTATTTCTGTTAAAAGATGTTGATAAATGAAATTTGTATTCGGCGCAACCTTAGCGACGTGAAGAAAATAACGGGAACGATGGGAGAAGAATCTTTGTATCGTATAATCGAAGATATTCTTCAATTTATTCAGCAGTGAATGTGCCATTGAATTATTCATATCGTAATATACACGATATCGACTGTTGTGTAACGATTTTGATAAGCGCTACACACCGTTCAGGCCAGGAGATGAAAACGATTGAATCTCTCCGAGCGGACGGTGGCTGAACAGATTTCTTATCTCTTTTTTTTTGTATTCCTCTTTATTTCTCTTGTACGTACTTTGATAAAGAGATTCGATGCTGATTTCATTAAACGTATAGATAGGTACAGTCGCCACCGAAAAAGCTGGGCCAATTATTTGTACGGAAAGATTGAAAGAAAGAGATTAAAAGTTTATTCTGTAACTGACAAATTTATAGAACCCAATCAAAATTATACATGTTTTATATGACGTAAGGTATACCTGGAAATTTCTACGATGCAATATATTAATTAAAAATAAATTAGTATAACTTTTTAAAACTGTCTGCAGCTTCTGTCCTTGTAAAAGATAACTACGTAGTGATATATGTCTATATATAATTTTTAACTATGCACTTTGAAGTCTTTGCGTTTAGCTGAGATCTAAATGCAACAGGTAGACCATCCATTTGGCTACTATAGTATTTAATATGGATAAGCTATAGTATCTGTAGGATAATTCAGTTAAGAAATTCGATTCTACGAGGACAGAATTCGCCAAGAGAATATCATGGTATAACGAGAATGCAATATTATATTACAGTAAGATTTAGATTCAATACAGTAATACAGTAATGTAATAAGAGTCCCTGGCACCTAATACCTATATATTTGTATACCCGAATCGGAATAACTTGAGCCTGACGTTATCCAAGATATCAATCGGATCAATTTTAGCGAAATCGAATTTTCAATGAATAAATTACGATAACAATAATAACATAAGTTTTAATTGCACTTTTAATAGTATTCTATACTTTGGTGATAAACAATCAATTACTGACTTTCAGATTTCTTTTTAAATATGCGCATCATATATTTTTATTAAGAAAATTTCTTATCAGTTGCTAGTCGTGTTGACCTCTGTTATTCAATTTTGACTTCTTCGAACAATTAATTTTCGTAAAAATGACACTAAACCGCTCGAGGGCCATCGGCCATCACAGCCCATTCATATAAAAAGCGTCTCTCAGAGGTTCGGCAGTCATACGACATAACACCGAGCAGTTAGAACTTGGACTCCGATAATATTCTCGAAAGAAAAGAGTCCAAAATCATTATCCGATAACAGTACGGATACGAATTGGAATTGCGTCAGGAGATTAAAACAATAAGTACGTATGAAATTTTCGAAGAACAATAGAATAAACTGAAGAATATTGAACCGTGTTAACATAATATTTGTTGTCATGCGATTATTAATAATTCTTTTTTTACATTTAATAACATATAATATAATTAAGAATAGATTAAAAGTCATTGACATTTTTTTTCTTACAAAGAAATCTCTTTGCTTCTTTAGACAAGATGATCTTCATGGGATTCCTGCTTGCAATGGCGGCTATTATTAGCCCCATGGCAGTCGATGCTGTTGGTACCCCTGTTGGTTTTGGCGCAGGGACCACTGGTGGCACAGGTGGTACCACTGTAACTCCTACCACCATTGCTCAGCTGAAGTCCTATCTTTGCAGTTCCACTGACTCTAAAGGCTACTGTACCGATACGACAAAACGAATCATCCTAATCAGTACCACGTTCGACTTTAGAAATACTGTAGGGACAAAAACTGAAACCGGATGTACAGTCAAAGACTGTTCGAGCGGAGTTAGTGATTTGGCATTAAACTTATCTGGATTCTGTAGCGGAAGAACAAGCACTTCCGTGAGCTACGACCTTGCTGGAAACAATGCTAGACTTCTTGTTGGTTCGAACAAGAGTATCATTGGAGTGAAGAAGACTGGTATTATCAAAGGAGCTGGTTTCAGGTTGATAGGTGGAGTCTCCAATATCATCATTCAGAACCTCCAAATCACGGACATCAACGATGCTGTCGTTTGGGGTGGAGACGCCATCTCGATCGACAACGCCAGCAAGGTTTGGATCGACCACAACTACTTTGCTCGCATCGGTCGTCAGATGATCGTCACCGGTTACGGAAGTGCTTCCAAAGTCACTATTTCTAATAATGTATTCGACGGAGTCACCAAGTACGCCGCCTTCTGCGACGGCAACCATTATTGGCTCTGGCTCTTCCTGGGTGCATCCGACACCATCACCCTCTACAGAAACTACATCCTGAACACCTCAGGACGTGGACCCCACTCCGGTGGTCTAAATAATGCTGTCATCAGATTGCACATGGTCAACAACTACTTCAAGCACCTAACTGGAGAAGGCGCCATCATGTCCCTTACCAGTACCTCCTACATATTGGCCGAAGGAAACTACTTCGATAAGGTCACCTACCCCGTCTACAAGTACAAGACTGATGCCGGTCCAGTTTACACGCCCTTCAGCAGCGGTGCTACCACCGCGTGCTCTTCCTACATCAAACGTTCTTGCATTGTCAACTATGCAACCGGAAGTTCATCCAGCTGGAGCTACACTCCGACTGATACCTCTGTGCTTAGCAGCCTTTCTTCTTACACTTCATCTCTGATCACTCCTGCAGCTGCCAGCACTGTACCCAGCACTGTCACCAGCAATGCTGGAGTTGGCATAGTTAACTGAGTTACCTTAGACCGGAAACTGCTTCAATCTTTATGACGTCTCTGCGCGACTTAATTACTCGCATTAGTTAATATGTGTTATATCAAGTATTGGGCTTGAAAATAAATAATGCGTTCACTTCGCGTCTTCCGCTTCAATTATGATTTACCTCGAATCTAACGAACATCCAATGTATCATCCGTGACAATTACTTACAGGAAGATGACTCATCAAAATGGACAGTCAAGATATTTTCATAAACTTGACCAAAAAAATTGCAACTATCAAACGTATATATTTATTAATTAGAAACTATTTAGAAATATATATATATATATATATATATATATATTATTAAACCATCTTACAACATTCAGACATATTCGTGTTCAGAAATAGACGTGCGATATTTTGTACAATGCAACCTGGCAGGGATTATGAATTTAATTTAATATATCAATATAATTAACTTTGGAGTTTACGTTTGTGTATATCTCTCAGCGAATACGAGTGAATTATGTAACGCGTATTCGATCGACATTATGCGACGTCAATGTATTTCCATTATTTAATTTTCATTACTCATTAAAATGTCCGCCTGTCTAAATGTAATGCACGATACAATAGGACATGTGGTCGCGATAATGATCCACTGTTAATATTTCATGGAAACTAAAGCACTCGCCACGATGGAATGATCTTTAACAGTAAACGTGGTTTATTATCAGACGTTTGTTATCAATGACGTTGTTAAAAGCGACGGGAGCGACACTAACGCTTAATTAACGAACTACCTGATACGTGTCTGCTGATATGTTGATAACGAAGTATCAATCTGCTCCGATCAATGACTATTCGATATCTTGTTACCGAGATCAATCGATTAACGCGAATATACCATATATTTACAAAGCTGTCAATTAATCCTACGATTAAAATTTGAAATATATTCGAAAATATTTAATTTTAACAAATATCACTCGTAGCTCGTGCGAATTAATTTGTTTTTTTTTTTTTTTTTTTTATATTTTACGAGGTCATCTGGCATTCGCAGTACGTTAACTTTTGGCAAATCTTTGTAACTATATCCTCCATCTCGAGTAACTGGAGCTACAAGAGATGCGTGATTATTGGAAGTTAAACAGGAAGTTAGGCAAACAGTGCAAATGAAGTTTCAATTACGTTGGACTGTCGGAGGATGAGTTACGTTCAAGAGGAACAAAGGGGAGGAGTCCGTGATAGTAAAGTGAAGGGGGGGGAGATAAAAAAAAACAATTTCAATCTAAACGAATAATTTGGCCCTTTGCCGTGCCTCGAATCTCTTTCGAAAAGCCTTTACACGTATATATCGAAACAAAGTGGAGTTGGTTGATGATTTTTTTAAAGAGATAAAAGCCAAAAGATATCGACGAAGTTTGATATCGATTTTCGTATGACGTCACTCCTAAACTTCCCTTTTACCAACGCCACTTACTCGCTCGCTACTTCGAGTAAACCAAAAGGAAAATTTCATAGTTCAACCTCGTAAAGAGAGACGCTGACAAGTATCAAAGAGTTTCCCACTGAGTATCATCCAAAGGGTTTTCTTTACCAAGAGTATATATACCGTTCGAGATAAATTTCTCGACGTTTGGACAGTCCGCGACTTTACGATCGCGTCCGCACTTAACGCTTTTAACGTTGGCCGTTTACCGAAGCCAATAAAATAAATACGAAATAGCGAAGCTCCGCGAGGACGGCCAATGACTTTAATAGATAAAAAAAATAAACTATTGAGAAATTCGATCGAACGTAAAATCAAAGTGAAGCAAAAAAAAAAAAAAATTGGAGCAGTAACTACGGCTGCAGGAGGGACGAGTTTGCATTAGGGCGACTTACTAATGAAGTCGCCGATACTTTCTTGGGCTATAATTAGAACTGACAAAGCATACAAATTGACGACCGTATTCTTAAAGGCGGCACAGCTAGACGTGTCTCTGGTAAATAATTGCGTCACACGATAATCAAGATCTACAAGAAGATCTTGTACCTATCGATAGATACAGTACATACTACATCCGACTCGTGAAAACATAATTGTGGAAAATCGATTTTTATTTATAGTTCTGCCGAAACGCGCCGCTTTAAAAATTTCAGGATATTCGTACTTGTCATTCTTACATTAAATTACTCGTTACTCACATTACTCCTGGTCTCCTTTTTATGCTGATTACGTAAACGATTGAATATCACCACCGTAAGACTTACCTGAAACAAAAAAAATAGCATATTACAATTTAAAGAGTCTTAAAGTTAAGGGTAATGATATACCAATAAAAATAACGCTCCCATACATTAGCGTCAAGAATGTGAAGTAATTAAAGAATTTGCTAAGGATTTAAAGGTGAAGAAAGAGATGGTCGAGCAGGAAATGGAACAATGACGTCAAGGGCCTTAGATAAACGAACAAACGTTAATTCTAAAATGTTAAATGGCGTCGCAAGAAATGTCAGCCGTGTTAAAGAGCACAGTACGATAAGACGTATTATTCGAGGGATGGACGGGGAAAGAGCGAGGGGGCAAGGGGGGTGGTGGGAGCAGCGGTTTGGTAATTACGTGGTGAGACTCGCACGATACAAATAGCACCCACGTGCCCCCCCCCCCCCACCCCGCCCTTGACGAAGCGTCCTGAAGATAATATGCAAAAGAGCAGCTTAAAAAGTAATTATCGTTCAAGTGGTGGATGCTGTTTAAAAATCGTCCGCGGCGAAAAAGTTTTCTAATTTCAGAAGCCAAGGACGTCCGTCGCGGCGCGGGCGTCGACTGTGCGGTAAAATACTACGGAGGCTAAGGTATAGCACCGGGTAGGATAGTTACGTAGGGGGTAGTACGTAGGTATATGGATATAGAGAGTCCACACGTGATAAATGTGTATGACGTGATGACTGCAATGAATAATCGAGCCCACCAATCCTGGGAAACCGTGACTACTATTATTAGTGCTACCAGTGCTACCAGTGCTACTAGAAGTGCTGCTACTACAGCAGCTATACTGACGAACTCCCCCTTTTGTCTACTCTGATTTTTTGTTTTTTTTTTTTACTCTCAACGCAGTCCTCCATTTTTTGTCGAAAACTTTTTATTCGCTGTATAAAAGTAAGGAAAATAGAAAAAGTGTAATTGAACTTACCGAAGTTGCGATAAAATACGAGGAATTGTTTTTAATGACGATTGTAGTGGAGATAATGAGAATTGCGTCATTTTTTTTATACTTATATCGGTATAACTTATTTACTTACATATCGTGCATACTTTTTTTTTAACTCTTATTTTGTTTTTTCGTCTGACTATTATCTCGATCATATTATATACCGACTACCCCGTCGGTACTGTGGTTCAGCTGCCGTTACACGCAAAGTCATAAAAATAATGGATCAGGTACGATTTAGAACGTAGATCGATAGGTATCGATACACGTATAAAAGATATTGATCTTTAATAATGTGACGATAATACTAAAAATTGTTGAACACATAAAATAAATTGTTAATGTCAATAACGGTAGGAGAACGAATGAGGAAAGAGTGAGAGAAAATTGCACGTGAAACTAAGTAACCAAAGATAATGGGGATTAATGCGACCGCGCGGTGATGAATATGAATGAATATTTAATGACCGAAAAATTCGTCACGGAAGCCTGGAAAAGAGCGTAGGAGTGGAAGAAGTAGTAGGTGGTGGGTCGGTAGTCAGCCAAGGGAAGCAAACAGAAGGGAGGGGGGGCACAGATAGATATACGCTTTGAGTGTGGAGGGCTTGAAGTTGGCTAGAGGAATGGGTATAAGGGGTGGCAAGGACTGAGAATGACAATGACGAGAGCGAAGAGGGTTTAAAACTTCAACCCCTCGTGTAAAATTTACAGCAGGCTGGATCCGGCGTGTCATTAAACACGTTGTTTCATAATTCACACTACGATATATCCACTTGAAGTTACCCCCGATCCACCCACCACCCCCACTTCATTCACAAACGACTCTCTTACTCCTTCCGTCTGACTATTCCTCTCGCCAATATCTACTGATAGTACAGCACTTCACGAGCAGCCATGTACTTTCACGCAAAAGTACCAAACAAGTAGGGTTTAAGCCTTTCGGAAGTTACCGTTGTCCTGGGATTACGAAACAGGAAAAAAGCATAACGCCATATTTAGCTCAAGAATCCCGACAAAGTATCCCACGCCTGTTAAAGTACGAGTACAATGTTATCAGAACGTAACCGTACAATTGCATGGGTCACCCAAGGCAATAAAAAAACCGCCAAAAATATTGCGGGTGACGTGGGAGACCAGTAATTTAAAAAAGGAAAAAAAAAAAACAAGCCACGTCGCCGTTAGAAAAAGTATGACAACAAAAAATGTAGAATATAAAAAAAAAAACATTGTATAATAATTTAAAACGAAAATTTCACTTCGTATCTAAAGCGCGGGTCAAAGTGCAGGCCACGTGCAAGTTCATCGTGGGCTACTTTAGAGGCAATATTAGGACACGGACAGTCCATTACGAAGAAGTTGCGGTCCGCATTGCCTCATCAGGAAGTCGTTAGCATCCCCCGGCACTCTACCCCCATCCCGTCACTGAATCCTCCACCTCCTGAACTCTACCCTCGGAGCGCACACGATAGCAACCACTATGCGGAGCCACTGTGCTCACCTTCATCCAGAGCTCAAACTATGTGAAACTACGTATGCCCGATGTCCGTAATGAAATTTTCCGGCGGACCGAGTAAATCAGTTGTAATTTATTGTGAAAGGGACTGTATCACAGCCCTCGGTTAACCTACTGATAATAGTACCTAATAGTAGGAATAATAGTAGCCAGCAGTGGCAAGTACCTAACTGTCCATTTAGGATGAACAATGCGAACAGCCTACTTCAACCTGGATCAAATGATCCGTACGACTGTCACTGGCTTCACTGTATATAGGTATATAAATGGGTGGGTATATTATAGCCTTATACCTTGTACTACCACGAAGCATCAACCGATCCTTCGCCAGAAGATCAGAGCGGAGTCTTCGTCCGGCGCTAATTAAGTAATTTATTCCTCGAGACTTCCGCTACCTAATTAACCCATGACCTTAGACCTGCGCTAATCAAGTAGCCAGGTCGAGATTGCCAAGTGCAAGCTACTGGCTGGCTCCTTGCATCCATTGCATTTTCAATTCAAAGTCAGAGCCGGCTTTTCGTTCCTGCTAATTACCTGATTTAACGTGAGAGATATCGAGTGGGACTTATTATCATTATCAAAGAGGAGGGAGGGGATAGAGTATAGGAAACGCATCTGAATGCCGTTTTGCTTTCTTACAAATTTTTATTGATTACGTATGCCTGGACAATCTTATTTTATATAAAATTATATAATTGATCATATATATATATATATCATCTGGGATCCCAATCATTAAAACTCAGCACGACCAGTCCCCTGACTATAAAACGAATGTCGCTGCGTTCACGTGTACTTAAAACGACAAAATCATCCACCTCCTAATCCTAATATCTTCGTCCTTCATCGTCCTCAAGAAGAAGAGCAAATCCGACGTGAAAGTATCCGACGCGATATAAATAGAACATAATAATGAAACAACTGCAGGCGAAAGTGGGGTTACCTGGTTGTAGCAAGAATGCCCGGTTATAGTCGAGGTTGTTACTTATATATATATATATATA
>JARPRG010000295.1:211442-225048 GCA_031001745.1 Hartigia nigra
GGTGCAAGTGACGACCTTGTTTCCCAGAGGGCGGTTCGATCGCGACTTTGTCCCAGTTGACGCGGACGGATGTACCGGAAGACGATTAGAGTCACGCGGTGAGACGGCCTAAAATACATCGGGTCGACGAAGAGCGATCAGACACGCGCGATAGAGCACGATTCGTTTTTACGAAAATGGGATATTACTGCCAACTTCACGTAGATCCTGGACCTGCAATGTATCATAGATAACTTCGAGGATGCATCGGCCGTCTATCCTGCGACTTCGCTACTACGACGTAACGGTCGTTCGACGACGAAGCGACTTGAAGTTTGGCCTTCTGTTTAGATTTCATTAATGTCACGGCAAATATGCACAGCGAGATAGAGGAGAGGACGGAGGCAGTGAAGGGGGATGATGATGCTGGAAGACAAGATAGAGTCTACGAATAATTTTTCAAAATACAGACACTTCCACGAGGCTTTTGATCCACTTTGAAGGAAGCCGAGTGCAGATCTTTGCTTTTCTCCGAAAATTTCGAGTTCTCAATGACGACCGTATTCGATTTACATAAAAAATAAAAATAGTACCTCGAAAGCACGACTGGACGAATTTTTCATGACCGAAAAGCCCTCCCGGCAAATTCTTTGACAGCGGTTCGATATTCCGTAGAGTATAGACTCTTTCGTGTGTCGCAAGAAGGAAGCACGATCGACTGGCAGCGATAACCTCGGGCGTAGAAATGTCTTAAGCGACAGGGAGCCGAACGAGAGACAGAAAGAGAGTGAAAAGGCAAGCTCATAAAATAAAGTATAAAAATAGGAAGTTTAGTCTCTAGCTAACCAATCCAGAAGGAAAATTATACGTTCCGTCATTTCCGCTTTATATACAAGTTCACATACAACACGCGTACGTCTGACACTCTCTCTCTCTCTCTCTCTCTCTTCAAATTCCTCACCAATTCCCACTGCATTCGCTTCAGATTCGTTCTCTCGCTTCCTCCAGAGTCGAGAGCAATAACAGTAAGACCCCATGACAAAGGAGAAAGACGAGAAGTACAAGAGAGAAGCGAATAAGGAATAGAAAGGCAAAAGACAAAGAGACAGAGCTCCCACCCTCTCTCTCTCTCTCTCTCTCTCTCTCTCTCTCTCGAGCAAGTCGCAGTACATAAAGAGGAAAGAAAGCACCAGAGCGTGTGACAACAATGCGGCCATAGTTTCACAGAACAATGCTCTCATTATCCCGGCTAGGTGTACCCAGTAGGTAACATATATATATATATACATACTCTCATATACCTATACATACTCCCAAGCCATACGATACAGAACTTCTGTTGGCTATACGGGCGCACCTTGTTTCCAGAATAAAAAGTATCGCCTAAGTCACAGCCGTCCCATCGCCGCGATGCGTATCAGCCTCAACCATCGTATTAGAATCCGATTACGAATTAGCGTGACGTCAAGTGTCTACAAGATCCTCGTTCAAGGAAACCACCAGGGGTACTCCCCCGCCCCCCAGCTCAACACCAATCCAAAAGGTACATAAGAACTGAGTCACGTTCGAAGGCGAAAAATGGCGCCGGTAACGCAAATAAATCTTAATGCGAAACACTGTAGGAGATTCGCAGTCTGAACAACATTTCTTCCAGGCATTCGCGATCGCGTACCAATGCTTTTGGTCTCTCACCGAAATTGCCCTGAAGAACGATACGAACGACGAGGAAGACGAAGTCAACAGCCACCATCCCACTTGTACCAGAAAACAAAAGAGCAGCGGCTGTTGCTCGCCGACTACCCCTACAACGAGCAAGATCAGTCAGCAATGCCAGCGTCACTGGCAACCCACCGCCGATGGTCTCATCCCTCCACGTATACGCCGGGAGCACCCTTAGGCCCTTGGTGCCCTACCCGACCGATACCCAGCCTTCTCTGTCACCCTTCTCGCCGATCCTCCCCACCCCAGCCCGACCCACAAAACTCCTCGATATCGATTATTCTCCTTCACACCCCCCCAAAACACACACGAGTCGGAACCTAAGCTCTTACGAGAATCCAGGCCAAGGAACTATGGAGTCTCTCTCTCTCTCTCTCTCTGGTGTCCGTTACACGTGGCTAATATACGTGTATCTATTTTTACGGAAACAAATACGTAGCGTTATATGAAACAAATCGTAATAATAGATACAATCAATTCCAATAAAACCAATCGATCAAGCAAATCCATAGAACAATTTATAGATACCGATATACTTGCGACGGAACAAGCTTTTCGAGTTGCATAAAAATTTATATACCCTCCTCTCTCACTCTCTCTCTCTCTCTCTCTCTCTCTCTCTCTCTATCCCAGTGGATCAGGTTGATTTTCCCTTTTGTAAGAGTGCAACGCAAAGTGCATAGCGAGCATGGACACGAGCCCGAAGTCAACGAACGCGAGGATCGATGCAACTTCGAGATAGCAGCTGACAAGAGGCTAGACGCATAAAGACCTAGGAGGCAGTGCATCACCGATGATGCACTGGGAGTGAAGTAAAAAATATAGTGCGGAGTGTCTGGTAGAACGTAAAGTGACGCGGATGCACTCCTCCCGCTCGTCAAATACATCGGGGATAATATTCTTATCCGTTAGACGGATAGCCGTCGTAAAGCATCGACGGCAAACGGGACCGCCGACAGCGCTTGGTTATCGTACGGGAAAGTACAGTATCAGGAGCGTATCCACGCGGTGCAAGATACAGTAAGACTAGAGAGAGAGAGAGAGAGAGATAAAGAATGAAGTAACCCAAAGAGAAAGTGCATCGAAAAAGAAAAAGAAAAAAAAGAAGAAGATGACTGCAGCTCTCGATTCGTGACCGATAAATATTGTCGGATCGATGACTTCGCGCCATTTGCAAATAAATATCAGGAATACGTGTCTTTCGAGCAACGTGCACACGCGAGTGCAAGCTACTGGTTGAACGTCATCCAGCTGCCCAGCAGTGCACGTGTCTGTGTTACAGAGAGCCAGGAAGAGAATGCACTCGGCACGATGCAATTCATGAGACGGTATTAAAGTCGCTGCGAATGAACTAGCAGCAACGCGGTGGAGTCGCGTTCTCATCGACGCGATAACCTGAAAATAAGTAGAATCTGCGACGTCATATTTCACGCGTAACCCCTCTACCAACTGCAGGGGTCGCACGCGTGACGTTCGTTGCACTTTCGTGAAATTACTTTTCCCGTCGACACGTGCGCGTATATGAAAAATGTTGGAGGAAAAAGTGCAGTATATGTATAAGGCCAAAGTTCGCTCCACAGGTAGATATATGTATATACACACAGCGATACCAAAGGTGGAAACGTATAATGGTAGTATACGTATATGCACGTACGCGCATATATATATATATATATATATACTTAAAAGAGCGATTGCGCCAAGGGAGTGCAGTGGCGCCGGCACTCAATGGAAATTTGATTCGTTGCAATCGAATTTTACCCAGCTAATCCGCCGAGTATAATTTGAAACTTCAGCCGCGCAACGTCGGAAGCACGAGAGAAAGAGAGAGAGAAAAAGAAAAATAGAGAAAAGACGAATACCGAGACTGGACGAGAAAGGACAGCGTGGCGACTGTTGGTCAGGGCGGAAAAGGGATGCGTAATTAATACGCCGTTAATGCATTACGGCTAGCAGACGGTTGCATTAAAATGAGGAAATAAAATGGTTAAATATCCGGGTCGCGAGCCGTCCCAGCAGTTTCCGGCTCGCGTCACGGCGGCACACGGTATATGGCGAGACGGAAAGTATTTAAAAATTAATAATACCAAACACACAAGATACATCGACCCGAGCATACGTGTATCGATTTCGATTATATACAAGAATATCGATATAACCAAAGAGAACAGTTGTATATATCTATCTATAATACCAGAAATCTATACATAGGTCACTCCCTGGGGGAGGGTTCAAAGTTCAGGGTTCCCAGAGAGCCACTTCTGTAAGACGCTCGAATATAGTCGCGTTCCTAGAGGAGCACAAGAATAACTTGAGGATACATCCAGCCGAACGATGACGTGTCTTCGGTAATATTGAGGGGGGAAGAAGAGGTAAAGTAGAGTTATATTAATAAAACAAGAGAAAAAAAAGAGTTACAGTACCCCCCGTCCTTCCTTCTCTCTCGTCTTCATGAATCTCGACTCCTTGAAAAATATTTTCTGTTACATTTCCGTCAGCCGCTTCTCCCTCAGCAATCGTAAGGGTTTCTGTCACTCGTCACCCTCGAATACACACGGTCACCCTTCTTCGAACCCTTATGACCCCTCGTCAAGTTCACCCTCAGTCAGTATAACGCGAGGTCCGCCATTGCGTGCAAAAATTACCTTGTCGTGGCCGATCGCGCACGAGTTTGCAGAAGGATTAAGCGAAGAACGGATTAAGGCCTGACTAGCAAGTAACGAACGAGGTGATGAGCACAGACAATATCGTAAAAATCGTTGCGCAATCCCTGACTCAGAGGAGTGTCGAGCTCCCCAAGGTGGTCGCGAACGTCGACCAATGAAAGCAGTTGACGAAAGATCAAACAGGTGTTCGGGCACGCAAGGTCCACGGAGTATTTGGTATCAAGGCTAGTTTGTGGAGGAGGCTGAATTTAACGACTTTCCGCGCTCCGTTAACCTCCGCTTTTTTAGCGAAACCCCCGTGAGATTTACGAACCTCCGAATATAAACACGTGTACCGACGGCGTATGCGTACGTATGCAATGCGGTAACGTTAATACGTGCGCGCACGGGTCACGTGCTGTACGTGGCGTGACGTAATATTATATATAACGTATAAGGCGAGGCACGCGTGACTCTCCCGGGACTACGAGTCACGAAATATACGGCTGACCAATGTCCATACGAGATCGTAGTGGCATAACGGGAAGATACAAAAGAAAAAAAAAGACAAATTCTTACCAAAAGACTCGTTGACGTCTGACGCGCGCAACGTCACGCGAGTCAATATTTTACTTAGCGGCTAACCTAACCTAACAACGATACCGATAACCCAAGGTATCTAAAGTATCAAGAAATACCGTAAGCGCAGATATTCACATGTTATCGTGCGGGTGCATCGAGAGAAAACAAATCGCGAAATTCTGTCACGGCTTTTCGCGACGCCGGACTGCGGCTACATTGAGAATGCAAAGATACGAAATAATGTTTCTTATCGTTTTATACATCGTCTTACCATTTATGTACAACGAGTACATATATATATAAAAAAAAAAGGCCGTAAAATACGTCGTAGCCAACTTCATGATACACGAATAACGCGACAAAGTACAAAAGAGAGCGTGAAGGTTAAAACGAAAGACTGTCAAGTAATCTGATAGTCAGGGATTCTTGCAAAAGGTACGTCTACCTGCCGTCTGACTAAACCGTGCCTAAGTTGGTACGTCTGCCGACGCGTCTCCACGTCGTTCGTTCCCCGCGCTAAACAATGCCGGTGTAATCGCAAGAAAGAAAAGAGAAAGAAGCAAGGTCGCCTTACGCAATAGCGTGGCGTGCGTACTGGGCTTCTCTATACACTTATATTCCACGTATACACAAGCAACGAGGCAAGTAAGACGACACACGTGTTTCCAGGGACGAAACGAATCGGTAAAGTTACGAGCCGTCCGCCTTGTATAAAGATAAGTCAGTATTCGATGCAATAGACGAATCTATATAGGACTGCACTCGGATGTCTCTTTCCCTCTTATACCGCGTGTCCCAAACCAAGTAGGACACCTGAAGTTGGCGCGATCGAAATCGACGTCCCCCCTCTCTCGTTCCGCGTATCCAATGCGAGTAACCGGCAAGCAGAGTTACGCAACTCCGAGTACTTGCATCGTAGAGAGAATAGATATAGGCAGATACATGGGATGCATCTACGTTCGTCTCTGTCTAATGCACAAGGTTAGTTTCGGATGCGTAAAGGGAGTCTCGTAGCAGGGTTGTACAGTTGCATTGGAGGGTTGAAGTATTCGACGCAGTGGATCCGAAGGAAGGTTATCTTGCATAGCTCGTGACCGTGCGAGATAACACAGTAGGAGCACTGGGATCCAGAGAGATGGACAGATAGAGATGATGGGAGATGGAGTACAGCGTGGTTAACGTAGAGCCAGGAGGAGGTTCGGTAGCAGAAATCGATAACACATGGCGGCATATAGGCACATACCGTACTGACCACAGAATGCCATCCGTGCACCTTCCCCTCTATTCCTCTATTCCTGTATTCCAGAAACCCACCCACCCCTGACAGGGAGTCACGATACACTGGCCCTTCTATTACGGGAATAGGCATTGCGGCTAATGCCATCCATACGGACAAGCTTGTAAATTACATGGAGACCGTGTATGGAACTGCCCATCCCCTTCAACCCTTAAGATTGACACAAGCTGATCTCATCCGGTTGCTATAAGGATTTGACTTATTTCTTTCAGCAGCCAATGGGCGATCCTTTTTCGTCATGAGGAAGAATCCTCGAGGGAATTACATGGTCGAACGGACGAAAGTGTACTGTGGGGCTGTGTCGGTGCCCAAGTCGTCAAGGGCGACCCCTTGGAAACGACCGGGTAATTTCTAAGGACCGTGGGGAACGGTGAATTAGCCGGCTGACGTCTTCTCAAAATTTCACATTTCTTGCCGCTCCTTCTCGCGAACCTACTGGCAGCTGGGCTCAAGGGTGGCACACGAACGAGATCCCTTATCGCGTCTACGTCTCTGGGTAAAGGGAGAGAGTGGGGGACACTTCTCCGAAACCAGCAAAGGTTGACAAAGAGAGAGAGAGAGAGAGAGAGAGAGAAAGGATGGAATTATACTGGGACGAGAGAGGACCGAATCAGCTCAGTGGAGTTTAGACTGGAAGATCGGAGGGGACGTAAGAAGTTCCACGGGGCGCGATCTTCCCGAGTAATTAAACGAATTTCAACTCGATTAAAATACCAATTGTTTAATCGGGCTTAATAAGGTATCCCGAGGAACCGGAGAACTGTAGTAACCCGTGTTGAAATCAGAGCATCGTCAGAGCCTGGATACCAGTAGCTGACTCGTATACAGTTACCACCTGTACCTAATAATTTGAACGGTGAGATCAGAGTTTATTCAAAGGGGCCATCTACTTACGGGTTACATTGTAACCAAGTCCCTTGGTTGTGACACGCTGCTGTCACGTCACGGCTGTACGTGAATATTCTGCACCCTCGTCGTTGTGTTGGCTACCACCACTATTACCGGCATCGCAGACACGGACTTAAATCGATTTTGATATTAACACAGCGCGACCGAGCAAGTCAGCCCTAATGTGGTAAGCTCGTGTATAGACGCTCGAAGAAGACCCCTCGTCGCCATCGAATAGCACGTGCACGAGGTGCCAGCTTGGCCGGAGAATGAAGTCTCCCGACAAAACTCTGAACTAAGGATCGTCACGAGTTTTCACTGAGGATCCTCGGTATATCGACGTTCCCAGCTACTTTATCGCCAGGGTCTAACTCCTCGACAAGTACACTTTCGAAAGACGCCCCAGTACTCTGGTAATATTTAATGCGCTTCCGGTACGACGGCATCAAGAAGCCCCTCGGCAAAGCCATGGAGAAACGAAGAATACATTTTTCGAAACGATCATACGGATTAATTACGCTACAAAATTTACCAGTACGATTATTTATAGAGAAAAAGTCCAAAACATATATTCATTCCGTATACGGATGACACTATAGTCATATATTTTTTGCTGCCATAGAAAACAAAAATTGAAATAAATAACACTGTAGAAAGAAAACAAATGTGCAATACCAGTGTCCGACTGTAAAATTGCAGTAGACGTATATAGATAGATATAGTGTACACGGCACTATGATAAATCTGCAATACATTTTAATCGCGCGATGCACTTTCCTAGCTGCAACGTGCATACATCAACGATGCAGTGTGCGCAGATCAAAAGCCATACGTATTCGCGGAGGCGGAATTGGACGCCTGGCTTCTCCGTCGATTCGTTCACCAGTATCGTTCCGTATTTAAATCGCAGTAACGGACGCGACAGGTGCGGTTCCGCGGACGGCAGCTGTGCACGATGTTTTTCGTGTCTAACAAACCTGAAACGTCTTGGGGATAGTCTGCGGTGCCAGCAGTCCCGGCCAATCAGACAGCACGAAAAGCGTCATAGCCTGCATAAAAAAGTGCTTATCGGAAAAACGTCAAAAAACTCCCCATACAATTTCCATAAGGGATCGATTGACTTCGGCAAAGTCCGTGAAAATTCGGAAGAACGCTCAACCCTCGTGGATTCCGTAAATAAAAGAGAACAAAAATTAATTCACGTAATTTTCACGAATTCTTAATCGAACAATCGTTCGAGTTCCTTTGGAAGCATACAAAAAAGAAAAAAAACCACGAATAACGGATTCACGTGGATGGGGGATCGCCAAGTTCCGAGAGGAGGGTGGGGAAAAGAGTGTATTAAAAAAAAAAAGTAAAAACAAAAAATAACGCAAGCACCCGTGCGAATATCCCGTGAAATTTGGCGATAGACGCACTCGGCTTCGCTGGAGCCTTATCAATCGGCTCGGGAGCCGCTATCTAGACGACGCAAGCGAATTGGAAAACGGGAAACAAAGAGTACCGGTAGGCCGATAGATAGAAAGAAAATGCCAATCGGCGATCGGGCGTAACGAGCCGATAAAACAACCGGGCTTTGCGGAGCCGTGACATCTGGTCCGTGAGTGAAACAGAGAGAGAGCGAGAGAGAGAGAGAGGGGTGCTCTAGCATGGGCGCGCATATAACGCTTGACAGCTGAATTAATTGAAAGTTTTAAGGTAATTGGAATCGATAACGCTCTCGGATGGTCGCGAGAGGGTGAAACATAGGTGGACGATGAGGGACGGCACAATTTTCAGAGCCGCTATGTATACCCAGCAGACACATCAAAGGAAGTATGGAGTGCGTGGCTGTAATCGCCGAATGAAGTTCAGAGTGTCGAGTATGCGAAGTGCAGTAACGCACAGAACGAAAAAAAAAAAAAGAAGAAAATGTCAGCCAAGAATCGCGGTCAATTGTTTATATAAATATGAAAATGCAAAATATTTCAATTAACTAATTAATGCGTACGACTACAGTGTCACTGGGTTATTATAATTTATAATGCAAACACAAGGCGTTTGCAGGATTGATGGCCCGTAGCTAGAAGAGAGAATATAAAATTTAATGACACGCACAGTTATTGCACGTGACGAGTAGTAGCCAATTAAAGGCGAGTCCACAATATTATCTGATCTAATGGGCTGTTGACGCTGTTTGACGTCGGTATACACACATATATATATATATATGTACACACACCAAAAATTGTGACATTACACGTCCTTTGCAATTTCGCCCTATTTTCAAGCTAAGGATCCTTCTCTCTGGATCATATAATACACAGCCGTCGGTCTTTGAGGCCGGTTCAGCGTCCGCGGCGTCGCGACGTTAATGGACTCCAGAATAAACGTCGCGACGCCTGAAAGGCCAGCCTGTTCGGCGAAACTAATCGGCCGTCCAGAATGAAAATTTACTCGGCACCAGCGTCACATATTTTTAGTTCAGCGTGGTGCGTGCTCCGTCGCAATATAGAAGTACCGAAAGGGTTGTTCCGTCGACAAGAATATTGTATACGCGCCATTATTCAATAACTTATCTCCCTCGTATCTCTTGCACTTCCTATACTTTGCGTCATCCTCCACCCTCCCCACTTTCATTTTCATTTTCACTATTTTCTCATCCGTTCAAAAATTCCAAAGTTACGGACGCTGTAGAAAGGGATCGGCTTGAAACAGAAAAGCGCCATATATCGTCTACTCCCCGTGAAAGATATTCCAAGGGATGATTTCTCCAAATTCAATTATTCCCTCACGCCCCCTCGTAACGTCGAACTCGAAACCAGGAGAAAAATGGCGCTTGGTAAGTCCGCCGAGCGCGAAAGAAATCCCGAGAGTCAAGAGAAGGAAAAAAAAAAGGGGGAGGGTGCAGCAATATCGTCGTCGACTGTGAACGCAGCTTGATCATGTGTTCCCCCGAGTAAAATTTACGACGTCGATTAATAATATTCGTAAGAAAGTCGCTCGATCGTACGACGAAGCATTCGTCGATGAAACTTTACGTGACGCCAACTATACGTCACTCGACTGCACAGGGATAGGAAAAAAAAAAAACAAGCAAACAAATTAACTCCAGGTATAACGCTCTAATGAAAACTCGTCTTAGAATTACGTCCCGTCGGCAATCCATAACGAGTGAATAAGACCTTCTTTTTAAAAAAAAAAAAAAAAAAACAACCCTTAAACCATACCTATATACGTCCACACGTCCTATACCTATATATTCATTCCTATACCACAACCCATATCCATAAACGTAAAGTTGCATATCCACCGTATAAAGGACAGTATAAAAAAAATTATACCTGTTGCAAGAGACTTTGTTTTATCGCGAGAATATACAGGGTCTTTCGAGACGAAACGTACAACTCTTGTTAAATGTTCAGGGGCTTTAGTTTACGCAATTCTTCAGTACAATCGCTGACTCCTTGAGTCGAACTGCCAGGGGGTAGAAGCCCCTTGTATTATCGGTATCGGCCGACAATTTTCCCGCTGTCATGCCGTTACACGTATATACACGTATGTTAGACTGTATACGAATGTTAAAGCCTAGTGAAAAAAAAAAAAAAAAAAAAAAAAAAGAATAAAAAATAACTCACCTTGATGCTGTCGTAGCAGGCGGTTACCCGTCCATTCTGCACCTCGACGTTTGCTGGGGGATGAGCGAATTTGCACTCCGTGTCAGGCCTGGTGCACTTGTTGCGTTGAAACTCCCTGCAAACCTCAAGCTGAAGCCACCGGGAGTCCTTTCCGTTGAGGAGGTTGTTCATGTTGACCATAGCCATCTTCGAGCCGTTGTTCGAGATAAACTCTCTTAGGACAGATTCACACAACTTGAATTTTCAAAACTGCTATCGAACTACGATCGAACACTTACTACTTTCTTATTCTCCTCTTTAATTGATAGCTTCGATATATTCCTGTTGAATAATATCCTTTTTTTCTTTCCTTTTGTATTATTATAATTATTATTATTACGACACCTTCGTTTCACTGTACTGTCACCGTTTTTCCTTTATACGATTTATCTCTCTCTCTCTCTCTCTCTCTCATACACACACACACAAAATGGCGAGACTTTTCTTCTTCTCAAAACTATCTCCGCCTATATCCTCACCGATATAATTCTTACGCGAAAAAAATATATCTATAACTCTGTTTATCACGGGGTTTTCTTTTCTCTTCTTCCTTCTCCTTTCTCCCTTCGTATATCCTTATTTTTCGTTTTCTATCCTCTTCGTTTAACACTATTATCGCCCTTTGTTTTATCTCCTTCTTGCACTTTAATCACTGTATCCTCTCTCTATCTCTCTCGTAGGTCGTGATCACTGTGTTTTAGGCGTTACTATTACACGCTTGTTATATATACATACATATATATATATATAAATATATACACATATATATATAACCTCGTGATTATGATTCTTTACATATAGAAAGATTTGGTTTTTTTTTTCTCTCTTGTATTTCTCACAAACACTATACGCTTTTATATGATAAAATATCCTCTATCACTCTTCGTTATCGATGTACGGTGCGTGTTCTGCGTGTTTATTTTATTAATAAATTTTTTTGCTTTCACGGGGTTATGCCGATATATTCGGTAATAACTACTTGCTATCGTTATTATCGTTATTGTATTATTATTGTTTCTTTAGTATTATTAATATTATTATTAGTCGTAGTAGTTAGCAGTAGGTAATAAGTAATAGAAGTAGTAGTGTGGTAGTAGTTGATAGTAGTTTAGTAGTAAATAGTAAACAGTAGTAACGTCAACGTGAGGATCTCGCGTATACAGTCGTGTAGCAGTGCCAGTAATGGTACAGCAGTGATAGCAGTGATAGTGGCTCGTGATGCAAGTGACGTAATAATAGGTTCGTCGTCAAATTTAGCCGTAATCGTCAGTAATTCTTGAGCGATGTGGATCAAGGATGACCTTCGTTAATACGCAGAACTATCGATGCGCCTGTTAGTCACTTAGTATCGTATTAAGATCCCACGAATTATCCAGAAATTTCTAGTGTATCACACGAAAATAAGGGAAATCTGGCGATATCGTATCGAACGATTGATTATTACCCAAAACGTAGAGTTACGTCGTCGCCAAGTTCGTGACGTTCACTTGTTATATTCACGCTAAGAAACGACCCTTCGCGTGCGGCTGCCGAAGTACTACTGTTCGTTCCTGCCACGACGAACCTGTTTTTCACGGTCTGGAGTCGAAGGTTGCCGAAGTAGCGAAGCCGAGCATTCCCGAAGAAGTGTCGATGCCGAGCGCGAATTCGTGGAGGCGCAAGGACTTTGCGGCAGCTTCTAAGAGGTTCGGCAGTACCCTTTCAGCGTAGAATGCGTGTCCGCGTTGAAGGTACAGGCGAGTGCACGTAACAAGGTATAGGCGGCTGGTGTATTTGCGTGGCAGATAAGTTATGAAACTAGCTGTAGCTCTTTCACGTGAACTACTGCTGCGGTTTGCTTAGGCTGATAATTTTGCTGGGACAGAAGGGTATGTTGGCTGCGGCGATGCTCGCGTATCCCGAAGAAGAAGCCGGTCGAGACGTGTCCTTCAAGCCGGTTTTCAAGCCTGGTCGCGTTCCTCGCGTCGCATCCAGGTAAAAGAGCAGGACGACGGCGATGTGGCGATGGCGGAAAATAGAGGCCGCGAAAGAAGTAAAAGCGTGTGGCGGCCGAGCGACGTTTCCTCGTGAAGCTTTTGAGAATCGTGAAGAACGCGTTGCTGGAACGTTGGCGGTTGGTGCGTAGGAGGACTGCCAGGCAAATAGCAAGGACTGCTGCTGCTGCTGATGACGGTGGTGGTGGTGGTGGTGGTGGTGGTGGTGGTGGTGGTGGAGGTGGTGACGGTGGTGGCGGAGATAGTGATAGTGGCGATTGTGACGGTGATGGTGTTGACGTTGGTGGTGGACAGGAGTAGGGAATGACACAGAAGGCGGGCGACAAAGCGGTAGGGAATGGAGGTTAGGGTCGGACCGGGTCGGGGAGGGGGAAATAGCGAGTTAGCGTGACGTCACTTCCGCTCCTCGATATTTACGTCATTTATTCAGCGCTCTCCTGACTCTCTTCGCGGATGAATTCTCAGGGATTCCTCTTCTGAAATCAAGGAAAAAAAAACACACAGAATTAATAATAAGTACTGCGCGAGCAGCCGAGGACAATCATTTTACTTGTTTGACGAAAAAAAAAAAAAAACAAGTAGGTATATGGGCCAAGCAAATGAAAGCCGCGTGTACACGAAACGACTGGCGATCCACTGTGGCATATAAGAGCGACCGTGTCGCGCTCCGATCGTTTCATCTGTCGTGTTTGGCTCTCGATATATTCTAAGTATCCACTGGTACAGCATTTTCCGAGCACCGCCGAACCGGCCCGAAGCCTTCGGAGAGACATTCCCGTCGTGTCTAACGCGCGCCATTGTGGGAGCGAGAGCGCGGGGACTACGGGCGAACGAGCGACTGAGAAG
>JARPRG010000295.1:226613-244756 GCA_031001745.1 Hartigia nigra
GAGAGAGAGAGAGAGAGAGAGAGCGAGAGAGAAGAATAATAGAAAAAGCAGACAAAACTGTATCGACAATTAAAATCAGTCTATTATGTCATGTTGGTTAATATATATATATATACATATAGAAGACGTATACACGTAGCTGGTCAACACAAAGCTACCCTGTAGAATTATCGTAATGGAGTAATACGTTGATATGGTAAATTACACGCATGAACGACTATACGTATACGTAGTATGATCGGACTTCCGTTCGATGCACTGTGGGACGTGAAATCGAGTTACCAGTAGTTGCGAACAGAGTCTGGATTTCGTGGGAATCCTCCGTACAGCATTGATAAGAAAGTAGTATTGATAAGAAGATTATATATATATATATATATATATATATACATCCAGGATAGACACAAGGAACCTATACAGGATAGGTATGTGGTGGGGATGTCATAAACAGTCGATTGTAATTGGAGAAAGTGGGAAGAAGAGACACATATGCAGAGAGCGAGGGAATAAGAGGGAGAGAGAAATTGGAGCATTCGAGATGCCAGATTGTCATGGAGTTATCACGTAGGGACTATGGCACGTAAGGCATATGTGATAATGCTCACTTTCCTGTAATTGGATATCAGGTCGTGATTCGATGTCTCAGCTAGGAATTTGATATCGGTGTAGTGTTATGACGTATAAAGTTAAGGTAAACGGTAGGATGAGTTTTCAAGTAGGGTTACGCGTACCCGAAGGTTCGTTAAATTAGAATTTGAAATTGAAATAGGAGTCAGTCGATCGAGTGAAGGAGGCATAAGGGTTAAAAGGGAGTTACGAAGAATGGGAGCTTGGAGGGGAGGTGGTGTTACGCGTTAAAGGGAGGTGGCACTATGGTGTAAAGGATGAAGAACATGAATTCGTACGTAAAATGACGTTCGGTTTTTCAGCGGAATTTATACGGTGCGATTTCACCGCGTTGGGGACGGTCCAGTGTAATTAGCCACGGGCAAATAGCTCAGCGGAACCGCAACGTTCCCGAAGCGCAGACACTTGCCTAATTTCGCACGGTACCCGACAGCTCCGTTCGATATCTCTAATTAACGTTTGTTATTACGAAAGAAGAAGAAAAAAAAAAAAGAAAGAAGCCTCCTTAATTACCTGCCCGAAATCCAATTAGTTAATTTAATCACCGCTAATTTCGGCCCGCGAGACGCAACCCGAGCTCGCTTATCTTTTACGATGTAACGGGTCGCGTAAAGAGATCGAGGAGCTGCGAAATTCATGGTGGATTTTAATTTTGTTTATTTCGCTAATTTTCCAAATCTTTCATTCGATCAATATGTCCCACGGGAGCCAATAAAACAAAAAACTGTGGATAGTACGTACGTACGAGCGTCGATGACGTATTCTTACAGGTGAACGACGTCGACGTCGTTCCGGCTTGCTATATTGTGTTGGCAAAAAAAAAGGCATCGTACTGAACGATTGGAAAATACGAAAAATCATGTCGGTTATTGTGTCTTCGTACATCGACGCGTCCCGACGCCATGCGTCGATACGTTCAACGTGTCCCTTTTTTTTTTTATCGTCAAGACAAAGGTACGCGGGACGTGAATCGAATATCGAGACCGAACAGCAAAAAATTTAACGTTACCGCGTTTTTCTTTTTTTCTTTATTAATTTTATTATCGACAATCAGACATTGCCGCGAAGAAAGAACAGTCCATGTGCAATTGCAAGGAACCCGAAGACTGTTAACGATTAACAAAAAAAAGAAAAAAAAAGGACATCGCAGATAACCGTAAAGCAATCTGAAGAATAACAAAACGATTGCAATAAATGCTCCATGAATTAAAATGACCTCGACGCCCAATATAAAATGCGGAAAGTGCAGCCGTACACGTGAAACTTGCACTCGTAATCATTGAACGGAACATCAACCACCAGAGTCAGCAGCTACCATTCACCTTATTAACGTGTCTTGAGCCATAATGGCGGACGCAGACGCCACGGCCTAGTTGCCCCGGACGAAAGAGCAAAACAACGATGCCTTAACCCTTGCGCAACCGGTTATTCTCATTAAATCAAAATATAACAACAACCGCAGTACAATCTTAGCATCGATAATCAAATAGCGAGAACGAAAAAAACATTGCATCATACGTTACACACGTCTTACATACACCCAACGAAAGTCCTACGTAGGTACCAATAAAAATCATATATACAGAAAATTATAACAAGTCCCATGAGAGCAGCAAAATCCAAATGAACATTAATAAAAAAAAAAAGATTAATCGTATCTTTCTATAATTACAAATTCGATGACTATCCTGCTATCGTTAAAGCCAAAAGTACCTTAAGTGATTGATGACCGAGTACCAGGTATGTTCATTGCCTGTTATACTATAGTACGTACCCAGCATGTTCCAATAAATTGAACAAAGACACCATATACAGATCTGCCCTATGCTTCTACGTACAGGAGCTCCCACGTGCGTTCCACCATCCCTTATTTCTACACAAGCCTTAACAGTCGAGAGAGAGAGAGAGAGAGAGAGAGAAATTCTCAGCAGACCTACCAGTCTATCTGTCTACCTCTTTCACTTGTGCTTTCGTCTCGTTGTCTCTCTTCTTAGTCCCTCTCGCTCTACCTGTCCGTCTTTGACCTCCTACTCGGAAATCAGAGGAGTCAGACTGTCCCTCGGGTTGATGTGAAAGGCCCTGAGGCATCTCCCTACTACTATCATTCACTCTCCCTACCGAAAACCGGTTTTTCACGGATTTCGTAATACGGCGCGTTCGAACGCAGGTTAAGAAACCATTCCGGGAACGCTGTCTTGGTTTATTGCCGAATCAAGGATTAGCCAGACAATAGGAATCACACAGTAGAAATACAGAGATCTGAATAGGTCGCTGTTCCGATTATCGAAAACTTACGTGTAGTATGACGTGAATTATAGAACTATATATATATATACATGAACTGAAGAGCGGTACAAAATTCAGATACTAAGAAAGGAAGCTCAAGTCCACGTCGAGCTACATTAGTACCGAGGTAATTTGAAGAGCCGTCAGGGAGGTTAGATACCACCAGGAAAATTAACGCATCGACAGATGCTCTCGCCGCTAACAATAATACGCGCCTTCAGGAATTCACAGAGAAGCGAGGCGGCCGACAAGGCGCAAGAGAAACCTCTGTGTTATATACTTCAAGAGTGTAGTTCGTGGACTGCCCGTCAGAGTGAGAGAGACAGTTTAAACGACCGCGTTGAGTGAACGAAGAGAGACAGGTATAAGATAACGAAACGTCATCTGGTAAAGAAAGGCTGCGAAGAAAGAAAAATGGGTGGGAAGAAGAGAGAGATGGTGACTGCTCACGATTAAGGGAGAGAAGAAATTTATTCGATTAAAGGCAGAGCCCTGTTAGCCGAAAAATAATACAAGAATAATTACAGGATAAGAATAATTCGAAATATTACAGAAGATAGTCGCACATAGAAAGAAAAAGCAGAGGGAAGAAGGACGAAGAAAAGGAACAAAGACAACTGTCGTCTGGCGGACAAGGATGTTTCGAGACAATTACCAATATATCTTCAGTAAAGTCCAAAATACGAAGAGGCTGCCGTCCAAAGAACGTAATGGCGTCTGAGAGCGAGTCGCCAGGGTTCGTCAAGTCCTTTTTTCTGGTAATTTCCATGAAAACGTCCACCCACCTAATTTCATCCCCAAAACACATCTTCCATAATCTAATTACCCAGATAATCGCAATACCCTCAATGACATGCATAAGCAATATCAGTATCATAGTTCAGAGACATTGACACATACTACAAAATATTCGTGTCATGTACCGACTCCATACTAACGTCATTAATAAATGATGACACTCTCGGCCGATCCCACCCCGATCGAGAGAAAGAGGTTGAGCTAAATGCCCAGGGGCGTAGGAACGCGTTGTTCTGCGTCTGGGCTGAAAATAGCCGCGTCTTTCCCGAGGCCTTTTCTCCGGTTAAAGGGTCAAGTGTCGCGAGCCAATGTCCCAGGAATTATGGCCGAAATTAGCAACCCGGAAGGACGCGATCGCGGATGGGGTTCCCAGCCGACGGATACGTCCCACGCAATTTGCACACGAGATGCAACGCCCACCCGCGTCAACGATTAAGGGGGACAGAGAAAGATGCTGGATGGAATTGGGATGGGATGCTGCGCAAGAAGGATGAGAGGGATACGGAGAATGCACACCCCCTTGACACTCCTCTCTATAGATTCTGCTATCTCATTCTAGCACTACTTCTTCGTTCCCGAACGTTCGACGCGGTTCGTATATCTGCCAGACGAGAGATCCTTCTTCAAAATTCGTAGGCGGTGAATTCCGCTGCCCACGAAGCCGCACGAAGGCTGATTCGTCCCGGTCATTCGGTACGATGACTGTGTAAAAGCTACAGTGCATAGTATAACATGCTATAGTTATAGTACAGTGCGTAAACTGCATTGCTCTACAGTACGTACGGCGTATCCATATAATAGTTGCACTTGCCGCCGTGTTATGCACGTATCCTTCAATAATAATAACGTGTGTATGTATACATATATAGTTTCATATACGTATACGCAACATAGCCTAAAATGGCCGCGAATTAACGAAGCAACGTTATCCTCGCCATTGGATATTTCGCGCGACGTAGTTACACCTATATACGTATATACGTACGTCACTCAATTCGCCAATGTGCCAATATTTTTCGTGCCAGTCCATAAGACCTTAAACCGCTATCATCCCTACGTATTCGTCTAACTCGTGATTCGCAATTTTCTCGAGACATAAAATGGCACTACCATACAAATTGCACGAGACGTGAAACGAGTGCGCGAAATAATCGCGACTAACGTAAACCCGGCAAACGGCCACCGCGCAACAACAAAAAAACAGTCCGTCGAACACGTCCATAATCGCTCAACTAATCAAAATCGACAGTCAACGAACAAACGATCTACGAAAATTATTGCATTAAACCGTATCCGATCGAATTCGCAATGGCAAAACATAGAAATGGCGTTAGGTTGTTGCTCGAGAAAAAAAAAAAAAAAGATCGCAAAATATATTCCGCATGATTTGAGACTATGACGTTCCTCTGGCTTACACGTCGATTGCACGAATTTCCGCTAATTGCCAACTCCTCGTCTCGGCTAATTACGCGTGTCGATCCTCGCGTTAACCTCAAACTTCCGTTTCGTAAAAAAAACACTGCAAAAGTCTGACAAAAAATCTAGTTCATATCAACACAAGATTATCAATAACGATTCAACATAGCCCAAAGTCTTCCTTACTAACGACAGATGTTCCACATATGACACAGGATCCAACAACCGGACTATATATATATAAACACATATACATACTACCATCGTTAGCACACTGTACTATACCTATATATACGTGTCTACATATATTTCACCTAGGATACGTATAGGTACCTTGCTAAGTAAAGGCTATTAGCGGTTATCTGGTGTCCTCGGGCAAAGCCATACATATATACTTACGATACAGTCAGTTAGGACCTACATCTTCGAAAGCGGAACCTGGACGATCCGATGAAATTTCGAATCGAGCAATTTCCTAGGTAGGCTACACGGCCGAACTCTGGCAATGATGAAAGTCTGACTGTAAGCAGGAAAGAGGGGGGGCAGGAGGTGAGTAGGAAGAGGCCAGGGATAAGTGTAGGAGGAAGCAGCAATAGCATAGTAGGAGAGGTTATAGCGAGAAGAGGATTGAAGCTCGAGTGAAGATGATGATGCCGGTAGCAAGTATATAAGGAAGTCCCAAGTGGTAGTGTAGTTGTGTAGTGATACTAGTACTGGGTAGTACAAGTAGTAGTATATAGTAATGGAGGTGGCGAGAGTCGGTCGAAGGGAGTAAATGCGGGACAAGCCGAGCGAGGATTAACGTTGATGTATCGTCCCGGGTGTGAGAGAAATATTTGTAGGTTATGTTGGCAGGTCAACGCCACCCGCTCCCTCGCGGGAGCAGGCCTGTCACGAGGCTAAAATTAAAACGAGACGCACCCACCTACACAGAGGGTATATCTAAGCGTTGAGCTTTAAGAGCTCGTGTTACCGAGTGTTCGTATTTTTATTTTTTATTTTTTTTTCCCCTATGACGTTTTACTTGTATTTTTTTACGATTTGGCGGACGATCGTTCTGGGACGAACCTTAAGAACGCGCGATTGCATTGTCGGGTAACATTGGCTTTGTATTATTAAAGGATTTGTCTGTTGGATTTGATTAATTTGTTCTGGAGCTTTATTTCTTTTTTTTTTGTACGTTAAACGTTAAACGGTTAATGGATGGAAATTGTTGATTTCGAATTTATTAGTGTACGTATGTTTATGACTATGGATTCAACTTGGTAGGGTATTTGTATATCTATGTAGGGAGGGAGACGCGAATCCAGTTCGGTGAAGACTCGGAGGATTATCGCTGACCTCTGTAAGTTTATCGACGGTTTCTAACCCCCCCCCCACCACCCAGGAACGTTGTCACGTTTGATCGTAAAAAAGAAGTGCACGAGAGGAAGCATCAGCAGGGAGGCAAGTAACGCAGTGCAACCTGGGTAAACTCGATTTTGCGAAATGGTCCAAATGGAAGCTGGGAAGGAGGTTCTATCGATACGGCAGCGACACTTTGCCGGGGTTTTAGTGGAGCGGAATAATGTACAGGGAAAGAAAGAAAGAAAGAAAGAAAGAAAAAGAAAGAGGAAAGACAATTATAGGAACCCTTCGCGTGCGATATCGATTAAACGAAAGAAGCGTGTGACGTATACGTAACCTCTTTTTTTTTTGCTACTCTTCAAATCCAAAAACGATTATTAGTCGATTATTGGGTGCGTAGTGACCATATATAGATATTTTCGAAAGATTTGCAAGATTTTTTTTCTGTTATATGAGACACCGGTGGTCGTTCACCCACTCGTACGCGTGCATTAGTCATAGGAAACTTTTGTGCAACTAAAGGAATACGGATAGCGAGCAAGTGGTTATTATTGAGAACGCGGCGAAAGGCGACGGTCGTCGTTAGACTTTAAGGCGACGAGAGAAACGAAATTCTTTCTTGGAAATTTCAGAGACTATAATAAGAGAGAGATCATGCAAGTCCTGCTTTAATTTATCACGGCGAATAATTTCTTAGATGATATGGGCGAAGTGAGCGATGAAGAGAAAGTGAAAGAAAGAAGAAAAAAAATACTACGAAACAGGGTGAACTTTAGTAAGCTTTTATGAAAACAAATCGTCCCGATCAAAACGTACGGAAATGAGGTGGGCAGGTGTTTGAACGAATCGATTTACGTAACCAGCATTACTTTTTTCTTTTTCTCTCTCTCTCTCTCTCTTTTACACACTCTAGATTCTCCGTCGTCCAATCCCCGACCGTCCATCTCAACTTCTTTTTCTGTTTCTACTCTTCGGCGTGCCAAGGCCCTGCGCTCGTTTACCGCATTAGCCCAGAATCACTAGGAGATCCAACCTAACCTAAGTGTAATAAACTTTTGCTAAAATCCGAACTCGCGTGTTTCTCACGAGAAGCCAAGGAAGAAGATCGTTGCGACATGAATTTCCACCTGTTCTTGTTAACTGCACGCGTCACGTGTATCCCGTAATTTGTTTCTTATTCCAAAAAAAATTAAACTGTACCCAGCCTTCGAATTAAAAATTCGCGAAGGCTCGCCAAGAATTTTCAGCGCAAAATACCTGACGTATACAGGAAACAAATGAAGAACGTAACATGAGGAAGATAGCCAAAAGGAAAGCGACAGAGAGACATTGACACAGTCGCAGAAAGATAAGGAAGAGAGAATCTTTAAAAAAAAGAAATCAATAGAAACCTTGAACGTGAAGACGTGACGCCCCAACCCAACAGACAAAAATGCTCCCCTCCGACTTGGCTGACATTTTCTCCGAAGGATAATCAGCACGAAACACAATGCTGACCGAATAAAAACAATTTATTCGTAGAATTACGAAAAAGCTAATAAAAATTGCAAATATCTTCAAATACATTGTAAAGAATTCTTCGTGCTTCGCAAGGATCCGGCACAACGTCTATTCCTACTTGTATCGTTTAATGATATGCCGACAACTAAATAATCTCACTCATAATTAAAGCCGTAGGAGGGGCCAAAGGTCGTTCGCAAATTTGAGTCAGTCGATTTTCAATCCCGAATCCTGATACGCTATACTGTTCCAAAATATACACTAATCAAGCACAGAATTTGTTTCTTTGTATTCTTTACAATTTCTCACAGAGTCGATAGCGACTCGAAAACTTATACAAAATAACGTAAGATTAAAGTCGCGCGACGACACTGAGAAATGTCTTCAGTGCGCTGTCGCTCTCGCGACTGAGATTTCTTTTGCCGTGACGATGATTCCTCGAGGAAATGACGTAAGAAAAGCCGCAAAGCACTGCCGTCGCCTTTCCCTGGGGATAAACGAATAACCAAAGAAATCTTTCAGAGGATATATATTATGTATCTATTTATAGACTGGATATATATATATATATATATATATCCAACGTGGAAAACACGAGGATTAGAAAGACAGCAGTAAAGATCGCAATTTTGACGGCGGCAGTGACAAAAACGCTTAATGCAAACGCGCCTTACGTAACTCTACGTAAAGTAACACGTTATCTTACGCGTGCGCATGCGCAAGGCCGCCTTTACATCCCGTTTGTACCGGTTATCATGCTAAAGCGGGGCACACCGCGACGGCGACACTTTTTTGCCAGACTTCCGTTTCCAAAAGTATGCCAGCCAACTGCGAGAAGAAATAAGAATCTACCGGAAGGTCAGTAGAAGTTAATAAAGACAAAAATTATTACACGAGACACAGCAACGTATATATAACCTCAACGGACGAAGACAATTTCGCACATTAGAAACGTATTAGTGGCATGAGAATTTTGACAACTCGACAATAAGAATGTGTCATATCGTGTGTATGTACATATATATGTATTTATAAAGGTAAAAAAGAATAGAGAATCTCCACAAAAGCAATTGTGTAATTAAACAATAATTTCGTATATTCTACTTTAGCGTTCTGTGACGCTTTTGAAAAGTTACACCTACCAACTACATATATATTCATTCACTTAGTCTAACGGCTTATTTTTTTTTATCCCATATACACATACTGTAGTCGTATTACTCTATCTCTTTAACACGCAACTGATTCTAACTTCCGGGAAACGAATCGTTAAATCTCAGACTTTTAGGAAAATAACACAACTACCGCAGAATTTTTTGGCAGTAACTTGACAAGATGCCTTTTTCAATTTTTCCATCAGAATCAATCATAATAATCCCTCCTCGAACAATGAAATTCTTTAACCAACGCGATACGAAAAAGAAGCAACGATTTTTTCAAGTAATAGCACAATTTTGAAAAAAAAAATCACGAGCCCTTCTACGTCACGCCTTTCATGATATAATTTCTGTCAAATTTTCCTTTTAGCTAGAAAAAAAAATGCCAGGCACGCGGTCATTCGCGCTGGAGGTTAAAGAGAGACGAAAAGAAAGATAAAAGAAAAGACGACTACAAGGATAATTGTCGCGTTTATCAGAGCCCGCCTTATTATGCGAATGTTCATCTTGTAGAGTGTCGTTATTCGTACGCATACCCATACGTTTTTTCATATCAGAGATATACGTGAGAAAATGAGTGCGTGAGCTTATCACTACACGTAGCTGTATACACAAGTAAGTCTGCCTAGCAGCCAGGGGCTCCAGTTTACAAAGTATAATGCATTTAAAATTAAGTCACGTCACTATATATACACCATTCGTGCTTATTCCACATTGCCTAGCATTTTCACCGTAAATTTTCGCGATGTCACCTTATTGCGTTCTCGTCGCATCGCATCGCGTCACGACCTACGTAATGCGTCCTTACGATGCGGGTATCGACTTCACTGTAGCTATTAGGAATTTAACTGGTGGACAGATAATGCAGGGAAGACGTATTTCGTGGGAAATCACGCGACAGGGACGTGAGTGAACGTGGCACCAAGCTGGATCTGAAGGGATCTGTAGGATTAGAAGAGAGAGAGAGACAGAGAGATATGGATCAAGAGAGATAGATAGACAGGGACAGTGTCGAATTCTCAAGGACCGAACGATCCGGTACATAGTTGGACGATGACATCGAACGTAAAGGAATTACATTTCGGACGAATAATGCATTTGTCGACGCTGACGTCATTGTACTAACGCCACGTTGTATAAGAAGACAGAGACATAATTAGGGGATATTATTCCTCAGGGGTTGTGTCCTAGAAAAGGTCACGCGTGTCGTACCACCTTACATTAAGGGAGCACAAGGGAATTGATCCAGCAGGTGATACAAAATCCACAATCCAATAGCACTTTATCATATATTTTCAGTGTATGAATATACCTTGTGCCGGGACACGCGGGAGTAATCGGCCACGATATCTTGTATAATCAGGACGCCAGGTTTAATTGAACAAAGTGACTTCTTCGTTTTCCGTTTTCACCATAACAACAATACACCGATTTTTGTCGCACTTTTTAAACGGGGAGCCCGACTCGTCCGTCCGACGGAACATAAAAGGTGTAAAACCCGGTGCGACTTCACTACTCTCGACTCTCACTGACTCCGTGGCACAATCACTGACGCCGGCCCGGGTGCATTCGACTACTCTTCCGATTCATAGCAGCCTCAATCTCGTTCTCACTGGGCTCAGGCGCTACTAGCACTCGCGGATAGATGACGGCGGACCGACTGACGGGCAGATATGCAGCTGACGGAAGCCTTGATGCGATTGAGAGGGTAAAAGGTAGGCGAGCAATACTGGTTAGGCGACGGAATTGCGACTGCTTGGCTAACAGGAGCCTGGCGCGAGAGCGACTGCTCGACGGCAGCGCCCCCACCCCTATCGCGGCCGAGTGGCAAGAAGCCCCCACCACTCGGTAACGTCTCCCCGCCAAACCCCTTGCCCAGCGTTCTACGCCCCGACACCATAGCACCGTGTGCCCCTCCGTGGCTCGATAAAGCAGGACGCGCGCATGCGCGGCCTACCCCCACCACATCCATCAGCCTGCCTGGAGAACCGGCAACAGGGTTAGGTTAGGTTGGGACGCGCACACGGACGGGCACGCACATCGTCGGGAACCATTGCGCGAGATGGTGGGTGTACGAGCCGTGTAGGGAACCTTCGCGTTGCCGCCGACGCTGCCCGCACACACGTATATCTCCGTACTATACACATCGACGTAATCTCGTTTCTCCGACGTCGAGGGAGAGTGAGAGAGAGTGTTTGCGCGGGCGGTAGAAAGAGAGGAGAGACTTGGAGACGAGGAAAATTCTTTATACCGGCGCCGATGCCGATGCCGCGCGCGCCGCATGAAAGATCCTGGAATATGATAGGAACCGGCTGCATATCGTTTGCACAAACTCCTACAGGAACTCAGCTCTTACGCGTTTAATACTTACGCAGTTGATTTTGTAGGGACTATCGCCACTTGAATATCTTCGTAATGGGTCGTGAGGAATGAGAGATAAGTTTGGTGCGTTTGGCGATTAACGAAAAGTTTTGAAAAAAAAAAATACGTTGGATGTTATGCCTGGCTTTAATGTCGCTTGTATTAAAGCTAACCAGTGGTACGGATATTCTTATCGTCCTGCTATCTCTTGGTTAATTAAGATCGATCGTTAGCTACGCCAAAACTGAAATTTTTATCAGATTTTACATTGATAAGGAGGATGCTCCAACAAAGCAATTATCTTTTTCCAGATGCAAAAATTAATATGAAAAGTTTATAAAATTACATCGTGCTACATGCATCAGGAATATTTGTAATACCAACATCCGTGCCGTTGTACGTATTAATTGAACGACCTTCGGTATGATCGATGCATCATAATTGCTTCTTCAGAAATCTCGAACACGTAACAAGATGGCGACGATACCTCGACGATTGACCCACGAATCATACGGTAAGTTTGAAGCATTCGAAAAGGGAATTAGCGAAAAGTGTCACGATAGGATCACGGAAACGGATGTCCCGGCTACTGGCGTTGGCAGTGCCTTCTGCGATAAGCCGTGGCGGTACGTCGTTTTCCGGCTGGAAACCGCAAGAGCCGTTCTAGGAAAACCATCTTGAGAGAAATCAGGGTACGATCCGGACTGATCCCGAACATGTCCCTTATTAAATTCGTAACTCAAAATCGCTAAAGACTCGGCTATTATCTCGAACACCTAAAAGTGTCCAACGTAACCTCTTTCTAAGCAGAAAACAAGTGTCGTGACGGTGTAAAACGTGAGAGACGATACTTGCAGGTCCGCGCTATAGACTTTTGACGCAAAAACAAAGACGCAGGACCAGCCCGTCATAATAAATACAAGATTTTAGATGCGATCTATGGCGGCGTGGATCGTGAGAGATGCTGAGGACCTCTTCCAGACGTTGCACTGATGCCAGAAGTAGGTACGAGGAGTGGGAACAGTGGAACGAGACAATAGACAAGGATGTAACCGTAAGAGGTATAAGGGACGAGAGAAAGACTCTGGACCACGATACGAAGAGCCAGCAGGATGGGGATGACGTAGGACGATATATCTCCTCAAGCTGAACCGAATAAAATTTTAACAAAAACTGCTGACTCGTTCTATTACGATTTCATCCTTCTCTCTCAAGAGATACTTTCAGCCATCTACTCTCTCCTCTCCTCTCTCGTTTCACTATATTCTTTTTCTATATATATATACGCATATACACTTCACACTCCTTTCTCTTATTCGCCTCACTCGTCCCTGCTCACCTCACCTCACCCTTCCACACTGCCCCTTTAAGTCATCCTTCATTTCTTCTTCTACCCTCTTTCTTCGTGACACCCTGGCTAAATCTCTTAGCAACACAAGCGTGATTTCTATACTATCCAGTGGATCCGGTAGTTTCCGTAACCGTGAGAAATTTCATTAGTAACGTTTGACTGTTGAATACAGGTCAGTCATGCTCGAAAATTTCAAAGTCTAACGATACAAAGTTAGATGTCTTTTTTTTATGAGAGATTCTAGGTGGAGGAGGAGTAAAGTTGAATTCGAGCAAACCAACGTTAGGCATCCCGCAAGGCGATACTACTAATGGCAGATGACGAGAAGGGGGCAAAAAAGAAGTATCATGCGAGAACATCCTAAATATATCGTTGGAAGACCTTTGACCCAAGGGTCAAGGTAAAATTGACAAATGCGCTAATCAGCAAATCTCTCAAAACTTTACCCAACCGTATTTAACATCTTTGTACGCCAACAGTGATACCACCTTAAACCCATGGGCAGGCATTCTCGGCGAATAAAGAATAAAAACGGGCAGGATAAAGGAAAGAAGAATAAAACACCTACGGAGAGGTTGCATTCAGCATCCCACGATATCTACATCTATTTTTGGCCACGGTCAGCTGTAGTTGCGCGGCATTAGCATAATGAAGATGGTCCCTCCTCTTCCACCCCTCCCTGCCCCTCTTCACGTACCGGAGTGTCTCTCGTCCAAAGCCTAGCTCTGCACAGAGTGGTCCAGCAACTCAGCCGACTGTTGCTGACTATGTATATATATATATATACATAGAGAGCACGAGTAAGCAGGACGCGAATAAAAAGAGTGCCAAGAGAGAGAGAGAGAGAGATGTCTAGGGTCATGCCGGTTAGAGCAAGCAGGAGAACGAAGGACGACGTGCGATGGGTATGCTAAGAGCGATCTATAGAATGAGTAAGACAGAGACGGATGCATGTGGAAAGACTTTTAGTAAGAGAGAGACGACCTACACGTTTATGATAAAGAGAGACGAAACTTGCTCTAAGACGCCGCATCGCACCGCACTAACAATACAATAAGATAACAAGCTACGAGGAGGGGCCTATGCCGCGCTAACCTGACTCCCAGGATAACTCGACGCGCCTCTTCGTAATGCCGCAGAGAAGACACCTCGTATTTCGCATGGAGACTTCGCCAAAATTCCCTACGGAAAGACGCCGCTTAATCTTTCGCGATAAAGTTTGACACAGTCGCTGTTATGGATACAGGTGTCTGGAAGTTTAACGTTCAATGATATACTCTCTTTCTCTCTCTCTCTCTCTCTCTCTCTCTCCCACTTTTTACTACATAGTGATTCTGTTTTATTCAGTCTTACTCTATCGTGGCTATGGAAATGATTCTTTCTCTCTCTTTCGATCAGAGTATATATCTGTATATACTCTTCTTCGCTTTGGACCATGTGAAAAATTCTCAAGCATCTTACATCGCATCCACGAACTGGTCCACCGAAACGAATCGTAGGTAGAAAACCCAAGTCAATATTTACCCGGGTACTTCGTCGAGGGTGTTCCGGGACCGCGAGTAAATTTTCATGCGAAGGGTGGCTAGCGTAGAATTTCGTCAAGGGGGTACATGGACTGTGAAAGATTCTGACTCCGGAGATATGGTACATAGGGATGCTGAGGAGTGATCCGTGTGCTGTGACTTAAAAATTCATGGTAACTTGCGTTACGATCTCGAGTCTCTCTCCGGTAGGCATTGTTAACGTTATTATTGATACTGATATTAGGCTATCGATTCTTATCGGTTACCGTTATCTTTTATCACTGGAGACTCGTACTGGGCGAACCGCGTTACGATACGCCGTTGTGTTATTCTTGAGTAATCAATCGTATACTTATTGGCTCTTGGGCATTGCGTAATACCTATAGGCAAACCGCACGAATATCGGCGCCATCGCTTTAAACCCAGACTCGATATAATTAATGTGCTCCGTATGTTAAATCATGCCGGAATAAAGTTCGCCAATGGATCGGCGCGTCTTGCAAACTGATTTTACGAAATACACAGAGATCCTGGGATACCGGTACGTGAGATATCCGTAGCAGGCATTAACTTTTACCGTTTCTCATTCTACAGGACGTTTCAGTGATAAACTCGGCTGGGAATATTATACGGGGATTATCGTTGAGACTTGACCGAGAGAAAATATCATTTATTACGGGAAGCTTCGTGATAAATCTCATATCACTAGACTGAATTGTGTAATTATGATAATGGGAAGGGGATGCTTTTCATGCTGAAGATTAATACCTGTCGGGACGACCTGTAGCATCGTTCGACGTCACCGTCGAAAGTGAGAGGCTTGTTCGGATTCGTGAAAAGATTAATATCTATCGGCAATCCATCGATTGGCTATAAGATAATCATTTATAAAGTATACACAAAATATATATACTACAATGTAAAACTTGTAAACATTGAGAAATTGTCTAATTTGCAAAATTTACTTAAAATATCTAATTTCAATATATCTCGCAATTTCGTTAACACGTATGAGAATCTTGTTCGACGCAATTCTCATAGAGTCCGGTACTGTATAAAGTCCATAAAAATTCTGCCGTGAACGGCGTCCGGCCTAGGTCATTACGTTTTACAGGATTATTACGTGCGCCAGTACTAATTAACGCAAATGAAGAATCGCGCAGAGGCGCATTAAGCGAGAAATCGTCTGGCGCGCAGCTCTTCCATTTCCTTGTTACAGCGTGCGTTGCTTCATGGCTTTTTTACGCCGTGATTGCATCACTCGGGCACGCCGTGTGATTGCATAAAGAAGCCATTGACAGGGAAGGAGGCGGTTAGTCCATGAGACATCAATGCGTGTTTACATGACGCATTCACCTTATATATGAAATCCACGTTTCCTGTGAATCCTTATTATCATCGTCATTATCTCAGGGTGACAGTCTTTACCATAATATCAATTGACAAGAGCCTATTGTATCCTGTGATTCCGTAAAAGTTCTTTTTTTGTTTTCTCTTACAAACAAGCACATCTTGAAGTGCCGTCATCTTTCTTTACGAAACCAATTCTCACGCTCTTCGATCGAGCCGTTCGTGTTTCTTTTAATTTTCTACGTGGACAAACCATAGAAATTCTGACGTCACTTAACTGCCAATCTAGCACGTGGAATTGTTGAAAATAACCAAGGATTGTGCTTTAACTTAAAGTTTCAGTGGTTACGAAAGTCGCCTTGGATCGATTGTCTTTTTTGGTTTTTTATTTCTCTATGACTCACGACTGTGCGAGAAGGGTTTGTTATGCGTATAAGGGATGACTAAGCGGAGCACCCCGATGGTAGTTCACGTTTTCTTGGAATCGCAGTCTTTTGTGATTACAGGGATTTTCCTTTTTCTCTTTTATAACGGGAAAGAAAAAAAAAAAAAAAGGGAAGATACCGTATGATTTATCTCCCGTCTTTCCGTGAGAGGATACCGATAGCGTGGAGACTGCGATGTCTCGAGTGAATTAAGTGTGGCCGGAAAGTTTGCCAACTATTTCGCGCCCTTTGAGATCACTGTATTTTGACAGTTGATGGATTTTCAAAAGAAGCGCCATTTCTTTCCTTTCGTGTAACGATGGGAGTGCTGCCATCTACGTTTTCACGTACTAATTCAACGTATTTCGCTCGATCAACCGGAATAATGCCGGACTTAAGGAATTACACTGAAATGACGTATGGATTCGGATATTACGTAATGCGTGATGTTATCAGTCACTCGATGGAATTCATGATACGTGAATCCGTGCTTGCGCATGCGCACGAGATCTTATTGGATTTATTCGTTGTATTACAAAAAGTGTTACATTGTAATAAAAAGAAACAGTTTTTTTCTTACCATGAAACTTGTTATACATTTTTGGAAATAGAGTAGCGCGTAAATTATTTTTTTAATTCTGTTCCCATTCGTTTGAAACTTTGATGAATTCACGTTACTCGATCGAACAGCCGGTTAACCACAGTCGTTACCGATTAAAGTGCGTGAAGATGCAACAGACAGAACGTCGTTAAGAAGTGTAAAAAAATTAATTTGGAAATTCGTGTCAATTCTAGAAGCGATATTTTGTTTATAATCAGATCATAGGACGACTGACAAATCTAAAGTCAATAATTCCTGACTTCCTTGAAACCTCTAAAAAGCATGGTAGACCCTATACTCTGATAAGCATATACATACATTCGACGTAGCACTGTGGACGAAGGGTTGTGAGGAATGAAAAAAAAAAAAAAAAAGAAGAAATCTATAAAGAGGGTTTAGACTCCAAGTAAAATGAACGTGAAGATTAGTAGTCTGCAAGACCCCGGCCACGCGTGACCCGATGGCCCCTGGGCTGGTTGGGTCCCCTTAGCCCTTATGGCCTCCATGGCCTCTGCACCCAGAGCCCTGCACATCCCTTAGAGCCACCAGCAGAAAACCCTGACCAGTCTCAATTTTGATTCCACAATCCGGTTTCGCAGAACGTACACCAAGTAGCGTATCGCGATACATAAGAAAGCACAGGATCCAGCTAAGGGATGTTTTTACGTACACAGAAATGTGCCAGGGGTGGGTTGTGGTCGTACGGCATGGAGCAAGTAGGGGGATTTTGATTCAATTGAATCGAGGAAGAGCCAAGGGGAGGATGCACCTCCAGTGATCTTCCGTCAACGAAGTGGAGCCAGGTTTCAGGGAGCACCTAGGGGGAGCTTCTTTCCCGTTTTACCGTTTCTCCTGTCTGCCGGATGAGGGTGACTCGCCCCTTCCAAAAATGTCCCGTCCACGTATCACATAAGGAGCGAGTGATTTTTTAAATCGAAACGGGTTACAGCGAGCGATAGAGGGTGGGAAAAAAGTAAGGGACGTAGAGATTCTCCTATGTGATCATGGATGAGCAGTACATGGACCAGGTGCAAGTAGTCATTTTCTGATTTCCAAATTAAAATCCACCTTTCTTCCTGGGAATATATATATATATATATCTACCCAACTACAAGATTCTGGTCACAGATGCAACGTAGGTATGTACCTACAAGCAGGCTGTCTATTAGACCTATTAGAGCTATTAGACCTGCGCCAGGCTAGACGCCAGAAAGGTTACACAATTAGGTAATGGCGAGCGTCCAGAATTGAACTCCACCCGTAGGCTCGCTCTCTCTCTCTCCATTCGCCTCCCTTTTTCTCTCACTGCTCCACCATCCACACTTTAGCATCTTGCAATTCCAACGTGAACCATTTCTCTTTCTTTCGCTTCATATTTCCCTCATCTCTCTCTCTCTCTCT
>JARPRG010000295.1:253514-275953 GCA_031001745.1 Hartigia nigra
AATGTTGCGCATCAACTGTGTCCTGCTTTGATGGTTTTATGGTTTATCGGGCGATGATTATCCAGCTGTAACTGTAAAGACCGTTCGATATAAATTTTCATGATCCTTTGTCGAATCAATATGTATTTTATTGCTCCTTTATACGACTATTGATTTTGCTCTTAACAATTGTACAGTGCAGTATATATCGTAGCGGTGCGTTACGAATTATTGACCTGGGAATTGAACGCATTGCTTGGGAAGGTTATGAAACACCTGCAAGTGAAAAATGTCTTTTTTTTTTTGACATATGACTTTTTACATGACGTTTACCTTCTCCCTGTATTCTAACGTGAGAGAAATGTATGCGTATGGCCGAATGAATTTATTGTCCAAAATACGATTGTATATTTTTAGTGAAATTTTACAAAGAGACTTAGCAAAGTTTTTTTTTTTTTTTAAATATGTAAAATTTGTTTATTAAAAAACTTTTTGATTTTCAGATATATTTAAAGAAATGGTTAATTTCGTATGGAATGATTAGAATAAACTTTAAGCGTAGCAAACGGTTCTATCCGGTTGGTTGCACGGATTTCAATGTTAGCTGACTAACTATGTATCTTGTACAGAACATCTGGACCAATTCTCATCTTGCTTTTAATTCTTTCACCGCGTCTCGTAAGGCGAACATCCATTAACTTCGCTTCAAAAGCTTAATGTCGGCCTGGACGACGATTGCGTCGACGTATTTTACCGCTGGCTTCTGCCTGTGCGAAGCCAGGAGCAAGGGAGCGAGAGGAGTGAACGGTGGAGCGCGTGGAAGATGCTGTATCTCGCGAGATGAGACGGCGGACTAAAAAAGTGCAGATAAAAAAAAAGTCTGACAGATCATCATTATTTTTTCATCTTTATAACATTAAACGGTTCTTCGTACTTTTGCAATTGGTAAATCCGTACTTTGATCCAGTACAGCATCTCCGACGGTAGAGTGTATCTTAGCAACTTCATATATGGTCCATCGTATCCCAAGTAACAAGTAGGGAATGACCTTAGGAGATTTTAATCGTAACCACCAATATACCAGCAATTCTCCGCGTCATTTACGACTGTTTGCTTAGGATTCGGCGCGCGCGTCGTGGCGTTGCGCGTGACAACGACGCCAGGCGTCGGCATAGCTCGGGGATATTCGTTAACTATATATAGGTATACCAAACTGCGAGTATCGAAGAGTCCGAAGTAGCTGGAAATATCGAGGGAGGCTGGACACGAAAATACGTTGCAGCCGTTTGTAGGATGAACGACCGTTAAAAAATCTCGTTTCGTTTCTCTGACGGCGTAGACGTAGCCGTCGGAGCACGCAGCATCCGCACTCAACCTATGGACCAATAAGCGTCCGAATATTTTCTCGACGATGCGGTACGAGCGGACCCGCATAAAGAGTAGATTAAAAAGGCATGGAGAAGTGTAATAAATGAGATAAATCTTCGTGAACATCTTTACGGTGACAACTGACAGATATGCATCTTGCACGCGCATATATATTCAATCTGTAATATATATATATACGCATATAATGTATATACGTGACTGTTATCTGCTCGATCTCTCTCTTAGTCTAATTATTCTCGTATCTTCATCTTCCTTCGTTCACTCCTTTCTCTTTCTCTCTAATGGCTCTTTCTGTCTCTCTCGTGAAACATTATCCATTTTGCGCAACGTCCATTCTTTCTACAAATTTCTACTGCCGATCGCCATTAGTTCCGTAACGAAATTTTGAAAATTCGTCATCGCCCACGTGACCTTTCACAATCGTGACCCTGTGACCTCTTGACTAACTTGTGAAAGCACTTTTGAACTCAACCTAATGCTTCGTGTACTCCTTCATCTTCTCTCCGTCGCGCCAATGATTTTGAGCGATCGAATATTACGGAAAGAGATTTTATATTCGTGTTACGTCATGGGGACATCGCGTGAAATTTCAATGCTGAGAAAAGAAGGGTAATTCGAATCTTTTGAAGCGACTGTAGGATCCTGCTGTAATTTAAATCGTTTGTATTATTATTATTATTATTATTCGTGTATTAATACTTCGTAGTAGGTTATACTCGTGATAGGAAGTCCATCATGATTATTATTATGCAGTTACGCCATGCTTTTAAATGGAATAACACACGTCCATGTCTTTTCACGATTGCAGACCGTCACCCACGTCGAAAACAATGAGCACATGTGAGCGGGCTGTAAACACGTGTAAACGGTATGAAGTTACGTTACGAATTACTAATGAGATTCCCCGTAAGTTCCTATGTGCACGGTCTATTGAATATTAGTTACGTGAAACAAGGCCCGGGCCCATCCCAGGTCTCTGTGTCTCACGTGCATTCCAGCTGCATTTTTACGTAACAGCTGCAGACACCGTACTTTTTATTTCCCCTTCGATGCAACTTCGCGCGGCCTAACGCCTTCATCTATGGCGACCTTAAATTCCGCGCTTTTTCTACGTCAGCGTTGGATTCGATTTTTACAAAAAAAAAAAAAAAAAGAAAAATAATAGACAACCTCTACGGCCATTACGTACTCGCTCGTTGGATTTTTCCTACATAAACAAAAAGAGACAAACTTTCATGAAAAAATATAAAACAAATATTTTTAAGCAAAATACGAAAAATTGTTCCGTGTTACCAAAATTATTCGTGTACGTGGATTGGCATGTTTATATGTGGAAGGATTATTTTTCTTTAAAATAAAATTGTTTTTTTTTTTTTCAGAAAATTTAATGGGGAAATTGTTTACGCGATGTCGAGAGAAGGATAGTAGGCTAAAGTATAGGAGTTTTAGAGAGAGAGAGAGAGAGAGAATCCAATAGAAAGGAAAAATGTCAATCGTTAAACATTCGATAAGGACGCATTTTCATGTATCTGACGGCGATGGAATTTTCATGTACGAGAGAGAGAGAGAGAGAGAGAGAGAGAGATAGAGCGTATGCATACACGAGCATTGGATTGTAGACTCAATAATAATTAATTCAGCATAATTCTAAGCATGATTGATGTTCGATTATTGACGGGCCATCGGAACTACAACCGGCTGTGAGCGCCTGTGCTTGCGTTCCATATGGACGTCAAAAGCATATCGGGTGTCGCTTTACGTATCGAACCCATAAACGTCCCAACAGCCATTGGACGCGTTACGAAACGTTAAATTGGAGCGTCGTTGCAGCTCCATTGTAATTCCGATGGAATTGCCAGAAAAGAGAGGGAAAATTACTGCTCGCTTGATGCTCTAATGGAATCATTTACTACGTAACAATACTGTGTAAAGTCGATAAAGTCCCTTGCCAATTTCAAAAGAAAAAAAAAAGACCAGTTAATTCCTAATCAATCGCATTACAGATATAAATATAGTCAATAGAAATTCCACCGTAGGATATTTTCGTTCAACTTTACTGTAGGAGATTTCGTGTTCGAAAAATCAATGTCACAAGATAGACTCACTTCTAAATTATTGACGATTGGCACCCTTGAGATTGACGCGTCGTAATCGATCGGTAATTGTAAATCGGTAAGCAAAGGTAACGTACCTGTCATGGTAACCCAGGAACAGATCCGAACTGTGAGAGGTGAATGGCACTAATTAGTCGGAATATGCAAATTGGCAGGGGATTGACCGATCGATACCGGCAATGCCCATGCATTCGAGAATTTTCAGAGGGAGAGTCAACGAGCAGATTCCAGATGCGTGGCACAGCCAACCCCGGCACAGATCCGATCTGTTTATTGGCTGTTGGCTATTGTCTATTTGTTTGCGGGCATTACACTCTGATGCTTTTCGATAACGGGATCAATTTTCAAGTTTTCTTTTTTTATTTCATTTACATGGATAACATAGGAATGAACTTCTTTGGTAGTAGAGGGTAGGTCTAAGGGTTGATTTCTAATTGTCGGACTTAGATCGTCTTCGTACTACATGATTGACAGAATTCGTAGGATTTGTCAAATGATAACGTCTTACTATATATATATATATATATATTCATGAAAATTAGTTTTATAACATCCACAGATATTCCTTATAATTTTCTTATATATCACGGCTTTGGTTTCCGGTAGCAAAAAAGTGGTCCAGCGCGCAGAAGCTGACTGTAGAGGAATGCGGAGAAGAGCCAGAGGACTGTTTTCATATAAATGACGAAATGGCCGAAAATGCTTGGACTTTATGAGACTGCGAGGCTCGCAGGACGAACGAGTCATGGACCCAGTTCGCCTAATGATATAAATAAAAGATGGCGAGGTTATTTGAGGTAATGATGCTGGGTGTGTAAGGCCACCTTCTAGGCTCCCCTACCGACCACTACTACTGCCAATCTCTTCATCTCCCTTTCTCTCTCTCGGAAGTTCATTCCTTTCTCACTCGTTGACTTCATCTCTATCTACATCGTTAGTCCTCGCTCGCGCCATCTTATTCTCTTATCCTTCTTCTTCTCCTACGCACTCTATTGTCTGGCCACTCGCTTTCATTTGTTTTCATCAATTTCATTCTGACTCATCAGGCGCAGTGTAAGAACTGATTGCTTCTCATTGGCTACGAGTAACTATATATATATATATATATATATCATGAACGATATATATTATTAACATTACATTACCCATCCTCTGCATGATATCCTAAACTGCCTTTAACGTAAGGACGTTATCAGCCCTAATGATTGCGACTAGGTTACGTACGTCTTCATTTCCATATTCATGTAGTAATTAAATTAATTAATTACTCAGTGCTATATTCTCAATTACAAACGACGAAACATCGACATAAAACATTCAAATTTCCTTATCCTCATAGAACCTTCTCGAGGACCCTTCTGCCTCCTTGTATCCTTCCTCCATGTTCTCGAGTAGTAATATAATTTCGTGATTTACGTTACGCAATAAAATCCTCGATTTTCCTGGAAAGTGATGTCTCGCCCAATAGTGACAGAAGCTGGGGAAAGGAACGTTAGAGAGGGAGAGGGAGAGGGAGAGAGAGAGAGGCGGGGAGGGAGTGCGAAGGAGAAGATGGTTACAGGGAGTAGAAGAGAATGGAACACAACAAGAGAAAGCTAGAAAGAGAGAGATAGACGATCATGAGGAAAAACGTAGAGCCATTGAGATATTGAGGGAAGAGAGAAAAGAGAATAGAGAGAGAGAGAGAGAGAGAGAGAGAGCCACTTATGCCTCTCTCATTGTTTCGACTTTATATTCAAAGCGAGTTGTCGCTAATGGTATTCCATTAATTTCGCTTTTAATACATGCAGTCTAATTCCAGACGGGATGACACTCGAAGGTGTCTTCAAACGTAAAGGGTGCCAATGGTAGAAAAGCATCCCCTGTAATTTTCGCGCAGAGACCACTTGTTAATACCAGCCAACGTAGAAGGGGGGGGATACGTTTCAAAGTGAAATCGGTACCGTTTGTTCTTGCGTTACATAATAGTATGCACAGTGAAGATTTAAATACAGCCTTGCAGTATATCTATAGACAGAGGGATGAATATTAATTTTTTTTTTTTTTTCTATTAAGCCAATAATCCTTTAATCGGACGTCATTTTACTTGGAATCAGACTAGATCTTTTTTTTTTGTTTGTATTTTCAAAATCCCATCCTAGGTCTTTACCTTCTGTATCCCTTGTCGCGTAGGGGTTGCGGCAACATTCAACCCGCATGTCGTATACAAGAGGAATACGAGATTAAGTTAAAGTCAGCGCCTTTTCTAGAGGGTGACGCAAAAGGTAGGATCGAACTGATCCTCAGCCAGTCGAGTCTCATACTGTTACACATGCAGAATGTAACGCGTGACGTAAGCAACTCAAAGACGTAAAGTAGAGAGTCTTACCACCAAACCCACGACTAACTCGAACCTTACCTGAGTGTATATATATACACTGAGCATATACATACAAAGATACACAGTCTGGTTACAGGGCCGCAGTCAAAACATCCAAGATCCTTTTAAGTTTCTCAGGGATGCCCAAGGGATACCATCCCTTAAGAAGAAAGTGGATGAGTTTTGCGAATGAAAAAAAATACCCCAAAAAAAAACGTAAAATCTAACCTATTTGCAAAAATATACAAATTTACTCTCGACACCACTTTCACGCCCCCCTTAAAAACCCCATCATTTCCTATTCTGAAATTCGTTCTTCGATCCTTTTCCCCCTGTGCACCCCCATGACTTCACTACCTACGTTTCGAAGTATCAGCAGGGGTTGGTTACCCTTAGTTGGCTTGGTCCAAAGACCAAGTCAAATCGAGTACGTGTCGGATAACGTAAATAGGCAGGTTATGCCCGAAGCGACTTTTCGTTCAACGTGTGAACGACGCTCAAGAAGCGTCGCGACTCCTGCCGTCTTTTTCCTCGTTCCACCCTTAGTCAACCTAAGAATCGACGATGATCGAAACCACCCTGTTAGTATTCCCAGGCTAAACAATCGTATCCGAAACAGTCCGTGCCGAGTAAGCGGTTTCTAGTTTTATTGGAAAAAATACCCCACTGTCTGACCACTTCAGTCATCAACCCCTTTACTCACAGATACAGGATTCCTCGAAAGAGATCCTTGTTGGTCAAATACCTATTATACCTATCCTCATTCCTTATAACGTTTCGATCATGTAATTAACCAAGGATACCATTTACGATCTCATCTGTCCAGGATGATACTTCGAACTGGATCACTATGGGATGCTGGGATTAGATACGGCTTATTATCCCCGGAGAATGTACACGTGCGGTATATACATATATATATACACACACTCCCAATATACCTTGTGATTGGGAAATATCGAAGAAAGTTATCAACCCAAGTTACATCAAACTTTGAACTTTAACCTGCGCTTCAGGTAAATAATCAAATCCGTACAGTCGAGATAAAATTTCCTTGTTTTTTTTTTTCCCACCTAATAAACACCTTTTTGTCTTAAAAATATATTTTTACGTAATAACATACTGTTGCCTTTTTGACTTTCCTCTCCCAGCCGCCTCTGTCCCACTCTACCAAGAACGAAAAAGAACACAGTTTTATGGCTGCTAGTAATAAAATTATTCATTGGCCAGAAGGACGAGCGTGCGGTGGCTCTTGATTTATATCCGAGTCTTGCCCCACCTCTCGTCTCCACCTCACTGCGGATAACTCAAATTCAAATATTCATGCGAGCTTCACGGAAACAGAACTTTCACCCTCAGTGAGGAAAAGATCGACTAACAGGATCGTCCCCACTCGTGCGTTCCTAACACACATATATAGCCAAGTCCTCCATACTCCTCTGCCAGTAAGGAATACACAATGGCTACCCAAAGGTAAATCCCTACATTATTTTCCCACTATTTTTTTTTGCCCCCATTTAATTTCCCCATTTCATATATTCCATTACGCGTCACAAAAAAAAAACAACAAAAAATCAGTCCATTCCTGTTCCTTCTGTATTAAAATCGTACAGGCTTACGAGTATATATAAAATTATTCGACTAAGAAAATTAATACGACGGGATATACGCCGCGCCAGTGTATTACGTAACGGACGGGGGACGAGAGATTTTATAATCAAAAAGCCCCAAAATCGCATATTCGATGATTCATGTACACGCGAGGTCTCCTAATGGTGGGACAAATACACTTGAAAACCATGCATCGTACACGAGTTGTAAATTAAAAGCTTCATTAAACCAGATCACGCGCGTGTTGCAACATGGCAAATAATTGACCCTCCCCTCTCCTCACCCCGTGCCCCTCTACCACCCCCTTACTACCGCACTCTATCCCATAGTCCCATTCCTCATTTCTGACCCGCGAATTACATAGGAATTTGTAACTGCATTAATATACAGGTACAAAGGTCACAAGTACCCAGAAGCATGCAAAATTACTCGTGGTACAATATAGGAAGAAAAAAATAGCCCAAAAAATGTTTGATCTTCATAAATTCCAAATTAGCGAAAAATAATTATCACGAGCCGTATACGGAATTGCGAGTTGATGACGTGCGCTCTTCTTACGCCTTTAACGACGCCATTGATGATTCAAAGAGGGAAGTAAAAAAGATGCAAAAAATTCAACTTGTATTTTTTATCATACTTTTGGCATGGCTACTATACGTACCTAATATTGCGACTCGACCAGAACACCAGAATCTGCAAGCAAAATGCGTACGCTTAATCACTGGCTGGGTAGTTTACTACATTTCCACTTTGCATCTCTACACGTTCTCGCTATATGCCCTGGCAGCCCCCTCCGCAGCCCCTGTTGCCCCTTGTCGCGCCGCATACAATTTTCCCCCACCACGTATTACCAGGCGCTCCGCGAAGCCTTCTTCTCGTTTTTTTAGACACGTTCTCGCGAACCGCACTCGTAACGTGTTATGCTTTTATAATCTCGTTAGCCTTTTTTCTGGCAGAGCCCGTGCAAAACTCGCGTTGCCCTTTCTTAACGCTGTCAGTTTCGAATCTGTCTCTTTGTGTAACGAAATGAAATATCCATCTGCGGATGAAAGCATATATATATATATATATATATATACCGAATACTGAGTATCCTACATTCGACAAAACACATCTTCAGGGTTGGGCCGTATAAAAGGATAGTGTACGTAAACCCATGTAAAACTACGAGGCAAGCATAACGCGATGATTATAAAAAAAAAGGCGTATAAAAAAATTTAGATTCCTGTTGTGCGAAAATATGGGAGTAAAAGGGAAGAAAAAGGGATGTTACTGAGATAGTCGAGTCGCGGTACGATAGAGCGACGTTTCTTTGTTGTCTCAACGCCGTCGTGCCCGACGCTCTAAATTCTTAAATACGAAACTCGCAAAAATATATCGCGCTACGTGAAGTCGTTTGCATCTGTTCCCGCGCGTTTCCGCTGCGGCTGACAATAAGTTTCCTTTTTCCCACGACACCGCGCCAGTTCACGTTACTGTATATTATGCGTACCTTTCCTATGCTTGGAAATATAGATAGATACTGTATATAAGTATATATATATATATGCAGATAAATAAATATACAGGCTGTAGGAAAGCCCTGCAGACATTGCTACCTTATATAGAGGGAAGAAAGGGATCGTAAGAAGAGGAGTATCGTTAGATACGATGGCAACCCAATTTTCTCAACGTTATTCGAAACCAGCCAAGAGAACATTCCCCCGCTCTCCCCACATATCGTGACTTAACAATAAAATAACGCATGCAGAATTATTGAGCGTTGCGAGTGGAATTTAAACGAGTACGTTTTTCTTTTCGCGCGCTTTCCACTTTCCCGGGATTCGAGGAAACTCTCTCCTCCCTGCCCCTCGCGCCCCGCCACTCCCTCCTCGTTAACCGAAAAGCGACACACGTTTCCCAAATGGGACCTATAAGAAGCGAACGTCTTGTATCTCTCTTGAGAAAGATAGCAAGAGAGTGAGAGAATCAGATAGAGAAAGAGAGAGAGAGAGAGAGAGAGTCCTCTCAGTCAAAACTCCTTATTCACCAGCATCCACTTCATCTCCCGTAGCTAAGACCACTTCAGACGTTCAGCTGTTCGAAGAGACTTCTTTCCGTGTCGTTCGCGCCGCTTCTTTGAGAGCAAGAAAAAGAAAGAAAAAAAAAAAAGATCAGGCCTTCGCCCATGTTCTCTTCGCTTCTACTATATCATACTGTATATATGTATACTGTAGAAAAGTCAAACCTCCGAACGGATCCGCAAGCGGAATCCGGCAGGCATATACGGATTTCGTCGCGGATCGCTCGACGACTCTAAAAGGAACACACGCGACGAAGGACAAAGGAGACTCATACGTGAAATTTAGCAGAGGCTACGGCAGCGCCTTAGTCGAGTGACGTGATTCCGAACTGCCTCGAGGCTGCAGACCCTGGTATAACGTTTATTATACATACCGACGTTCTCTGGCCTCTAACGCCATTCCAATGCTGAATGTCTAATGCCTCTGACTCCTTTCTTACGGGATCTAGCGCCAGCCCAGCTCTGTGTTATTACTACGTATGCATAACGAGCGCCTAATATGGCCAGGAACGAGCAAAGCCATTTCAGTATACATTTATATATATATATATATATATACAAGAGATAAATTGTTATACGAACCCAATGACCCCAACGACTCATATTCAATGCACACCGCACGAGCATCATCGCATATGTTCTATTATACGTATGTGCTTGTCTATTTCTCATTCGTTTCCATTTGAATGACGAATTGTGGTCTTCGTTATGGGTAAGAAAAAAAAGAAATGGAGCCACCTCGGTCCTACGGAAAAATAACAGATCTGACGTGCTTCTTTTTTATCCTCTCTTTTCTTTCGTCTCTCTTGCTCCTTGGCTTTTAAGACATATTCGCACTCTTCTGACCCCCGGGTCGTCCCTCGGGAATTAGGAGAGAAATGACATTGGGTTCCAGAGACAGATCGAGAAAAAGGGATGATTTCGGATCAGGGTACGTCATTTCCGCCTACTGTTAGATTGCCTAAAATACTTCCTGAATCTTTCGCTTCCTTTTTTTCCGATACAATACTCTCGAATAGCCAGACAAAGACTTTTATGATATATAGATAACGTCTCTGTCGACCGATTGATATTTGAATGACCATAGACTAAACACGGAACTGTATATATGTATATAAGTATAAATATATACATAGTGAATGCAGGCATTACTTTTAAACTCATTAATCGTAAACACCGGAAACCAAATGACGATTAATGACGATGATTCCCGAAGAACCCGTCGGATGAAGTTTTGGAAATAAATAAAAGAAATTGTTATTTAGTGACCCTGCCAAAGATTACGAAATCCTTTAACGACTACACAGAGACTTGTCTCCGCCATTACTCTTGGGTTAATATCGTTCCTCGCAAAACGTAATAAAATCCACAATCTGAATTCCGATAGATTTATCGGTGCGTCAGTAGCGGAACGAAACTCTTGGTACTGAGAACCACAGAAACTCTGACACGTTCCTATACGACTACATGCCTAGTATCGTTCCTTCCTGTTACGCATACGTATAACTGTGTATATATATATATACACACAGTAAGACACCTCCACACTCCTTTCACGTTGCCACTTCACTTCTTCTCCACTGCTTCTGCTTCTCTCTTTGTTCCCTCATTTTTTGTCTCTTTCTTTCCTCCTCTCCTTCTTCCACCAGCGTCCAAGCGCGTCGTGTTCACAGTCTCGAGATCTTATCGAGTCCGAAAAACTCGATGGATCCTTTCCCTTCATCAGATAGTATGTCCTTTAGCAGAGAACATCTCCACGAGCTCTACCGTATCTATAGTACATACCCTATTCGACTTTTCGAAGTAACGTATTGCAAGATTCCCTAACGTTCAACCAAAGATCTTATACCGTACAGAGTATAGCCTGTGGTTTGACGTTCGATACCGCCCTGGACTTGCCCAGCGTTATACGTATGCGCCCAGTATCTACAATATTGCCAACGTAGCGGCTGACTATGACTCAGAAACCGTCTGGTGACACTCGCGCTCGCTCTGTCTCTCTCTTTATCATTGTCTTTCGCTATGTCTGTCTCAATCTTTCTCTCTCTCTCTCTCTCTCTCTCTCACACGTCGTTTCTCTCCACGATTCTTACCGTCAGCCATCCAGTCTCTCATTCGGTTTATGTACTGCGATATTTCTTGTCTCGCTTCCACGTATTACATCCACGCCTCATTGGCTGAGCCCCGTGACCATGCGTGCTTTATCTGAGTGTGCATACGCGACGCATAAACTACGTGCAACCCTTTACGTAATCGTAACCCACTCGTTGGTACGAAACCGATTTCGTATGACCGTGCCGAATACACTGAGCTCGTAATGGAGAGACCCCTTGACTCTTTTATGGGGAAGAATCCTTCGTGAACGTTCTTCTTATATGTATTCTCGTGACCAAGCGAATTGCTTGGGATCGTCTACCGATCCGATACGATAACGCGCATGCGCAACTGTTCGCTTTAACGAGAACAAACGATAGTCTTAACGAACGGAGATTCGAACGAGAAGGGCGTGGCACTACGTAACTCGCACTTAAATTTCTTTTTTTTTTTCAGTTTTATTATCCGTAATATATCGTTATTATCGTATAATTCATTGTTTTTGATATCATTAGTGTTTTTTGTCATTAACAATTAAACTTCATGACGTTCGGTTATCATGGTAAGACTTGGTGCTACTATTACGTAACGGCCGTGCTCCGTATTCAATTGTACAATATAATCCTGTACTGGATATATGAGTAGACGTAATTAAATATATATATTTTTTGCCAGCAAGTGAAATTACCGACAGTGGATTACGGCGAAATGGATTATGCGTATCTATATTGTTCTTGTGGCCATTATTATCGATCTGGCAAAAAAGGATCTCAACTTTTCGGCTCGACTGGAAGATGGACGTCGTTAATCTCAACGGGGCTATAAAAATACCAAGGAACGGCGCCCACGCCGATATAACGCCCGACAATAACCATTGGGAATGAGAAGTAGGAGGCAAAATGAAATGGAATGAAAAGGAATGAAATGATCTCGCTGACTTCGCGAGTGGGCCGAATCGTGGGCCGTTGCTGGCATTGCTGCTACCACTGCCGTCATTGCTGCTGCCACTGCTGCTCCTACGACCACTTGTTGTAACTTAAGATTCGACACGAAGGTCGCTTCGCTCTCAACCTCCGACTCAACATCGCCATTGCATTTTTTATTTTTTGTTTTCTTATTTTTTTTTCTTCCCTACCTTCTTCTTCTTCTTCTTCTTCTTCTACCACTCTTACTGCCTTTACTTCTTCCCATCCGTGACCGCCACTCGTGCTAGCTGATCGAGTCACGTGCTACGAGGATAACGCGTAGCTGCGTTCTGAGAACGCGCCATTATGTAAAGTTTGCGCAAGTGTCGGTTGTAAACTGTTCCGATGTCTGGGCAAATATGTGTCTCGATGATGCTCGGAGCTGTACTCTCACAGTGATTAATTCCTTTTGTCCTTTTTCAAATTACATTACCTCTTCATTTTCCACTTTGACGCCATTGTTAAACAATTTTCTTTTTATAGGTCATTCCGTTCGGATGATTTATTTTGTAAAGGGCGATGCTTATAGTCTTCCTTGAGATTACTTCCTATGACGTTTTGTAGATGGCGCCGATGCTGGGTCTATTTTATAAATAGAATATACTAATGTCCCCCCTTCTTTCATGTCATCTGGATTTCTTTTCGATACGTGGAAACGTTAGATAATCAAGTGATAAATTATTCATTGCTCGCTGTACTTTAATCGGTGTCTGCTTTTTATTGGCCTGTTAGCATTATTATCCTATAGAGAGACAGTACTGGGAAATAATGTAATATATACGACAGTATCAATGCTTATACAAAGTATCGCGATTACCTCCTTAATGCTAAATCATATCACTGATAAGTCAACCGTTGACATATTTGAAGAATTAAACAAAATTACACAAATCCCAATATCAAGCAAGCTTTCCTTTATAATCAGGATGACAAGGTACCGACTCGTAATTTACCTAACGTGAAAAAAAGCAGATATTGTAAATAAACCAAAAACATTTTTTTTTTTTTTTTCAAAACCGTACGAAATATTCGTTCATGAAATCACGACTTTACGCCAATGGTGTGGAGGACTCCTGGCTGAGCACTACAGTCGTTTTCTACGTTGCGGTTTCAAGATGTCGAAAACTCGTTCCGCAGCTACGCCATGCGGTTGTCTCTCTCTCTCTGTTTTTTTTTCAGCTAAAAATCTACACGAGCAATAGATCCAGTATAAGGGTAGGCTTTTACACAAGCGAAAAATAAGCGAAACGACTCGAGTCACGGAAATTTCGCGAGGGAATTAAAAACGTTAAAAAAGTTGTTACAGTCTCGTAAGAAAGCCCTATTGCAATCAAGGCGTCGTTGTCCCGTTTATTCCATTATAAGGGAAGTAAGAATGATTGAAGAAAACGGTACCGGGATAGCAACCCCTTCCTGCAGTTGCTAACCCTATCAGTATCAACCCTCTCAAAGAACCGTACCACTGTCTTTTCATCTAATTTACCTCGCCGCAGGGTGGCGCCCCCAACCAACCACTCCGATGGAGCTATGCTACGTAGACTAACGGACGAGTAACAAAGTGAGAGGACAAATGAACTGGGCATTAGTATTCCATGGAAAGAAATGCGATTACCTTTCTTCCCTGTGGCGGGAACCAATCAGCGCGGAGGTGCTGCCTCTTTCGGAGCCAATCGGAACCAGACGATGGTTTAATCAGCCGATCAGCGGGGGCGAGAAAGGGATTACCGGTTTAGCCGTTAACTAGCTAAACAAGAATAATGTCCGGTAATGAAATTTCCTTATGGAATCTCAATGAAAGCTGGCTGTTGGTCCAGTATGCAATCTTTTAATCACACAATTTTTACATACTTTTTACCAATTTTACCTTTACTCGTATTAGATCGGATATTATCATAATATTTCTTGGAATGCATTGTGAGAGTCTTGCGGATAGAAAATGAACTATCGAGACGTTTCTGTGTCAGTCGTAATGCCGACGAGAACGATAAAGCCGGTAGGTGTGTCAACTACCAGTTAAAAATAAGCGAAGGTGCGGCTTGTGCCGTCATTTTATCGTTCCCGTGTGTGTTCGCCTTGCGGACGATAAACTCGAGTAAAAGCGTGCATCGTCCCACTCGAGAAGAATAACCCACAGGGAAGCCCTGATGAAGTAGTCAGGGTGGTGGAGGGTTCTCAAGGATGAAAATAATTTTGCAACCCCTATTCTTTATAATTTTACACCACCATCCAGTTCGTAGTTCTGCTGCTCGCAGGGGGTTGAAGAATTTTGGAAAGAGAAGGATAAAGGGGGGTGATAGTGAGAAAAGTATTGGAAGGGTTGCTAGACGGGCAAACATTGATAGGGAAAATCCTGATGCAAGTCATTTGAAAGTTTGGAATTTCGAGGGATGAAGCTAGGGGTAGTTTTTGAGGAGGATGGGTTGTTAGCGGTTAAGGGGCTGAGGGGGTGGAAAATCAACGTTGGCGGTTCTTCGGAACTTCGAAGCTTGCTGGTGCATTCTTACTTGCATTTCTGAGGGTAGGATCAGGAGGGGATGTACGGACTTTTACAGGGGGTGGCAGTCGTTCGGGAAACATGGGGGGTGCAAATGAGTCGGCTAGGACGGAACGCAGGGGATGGAAAGTAGGATTATCAATTTGCGTTGATTACCTCAGTTTAATCCACTCAGAGTCGCTGCTCACCTGCCGCTGGCAGCCAGTGCCACTAGCTGCTCTACAGAGCGTTTCATTCGATTACTTTTATTAATTAACCGGGGTTCCGGCAAATGAACAAATTAAATTACGTTCATTCTTTCGGCTCTATCGGGATCCGCGGACGTATAGTTATACAATAGGGGAGGGGGTTGTAAAAGAATCTACAGACTTTGGATATTCACCCCCTCGACATTCTGGATAACGTTAACCACCAGATTTTTATAATCTGGCCCGTCCGCCATTTCTCTAGTCAATTTACTTTTGACATTCGCAAAATACGAAGACACCCAGAGAAACGTACCTTGACACTTTTATACCGCGTCGTAATTTATCCGTAACCTTGAGTGGCGCGAATTTTCAAAATTCAAATTTACACTCGCGTCACTGACTGCAAACACGTCTGCTTACTTTTACGATGATCCTGACTCGATTTTACCCAAAATCTTCGTAATCGCGATTCTTTATATACAAAAATCTCAAGGATGCACCGCTGCAAGTGTACATTCGACGCAACGACCTTCCTACGTGAATATAAAACAAGAAAAGAGTTACTCGAGTCTATTTGCTCCAGCAACGTCCTTCGGCTTTAGTCGCAAGTAAATAGACGCTTCTTCCCGTAGAAAATACGGCTTTAATTAGCATTTAACTAAACGGCTTGTTTGGAGTTTCTCAGCCGTCCATTCAGAATGTCCAAACAAAGATGTACAGAAATTCGTGAACCAATGGAATTCCGTCAAATTGATCTTTACGAATGATTCCCACACGATTTTTCAAGGATCTATTGCTCGTCGATCGATCATCACTATTTGGAATATACCCACGTAGAAGAGTATATAGCCATTTACTTTATCCCAAAATACTTGAACCTGGTTTTACCATAAGAATTAAATGGGCGCGCCAAATTCAACTGGTGCATTTGGGCTGGATAACCCGGTATATATATACATATATATATTCTCAGAAACGATTCTCGATCGGATGCAAATCAGAAACGTAGTGGTGTCAGTCTTCCTCAAGATCTCAGATTGTGATTGGTCAGTCGTCAGCAGTCATTCGGCAGAAAGTAACCTTTCGCATTCGGTGCTGTGAACAGCGCTTTGCACTTACACGAGATTTCGATTAAAGTCGTTCCACAGAGCGCGACGTGGAGCAGACGAGTCGACCATTGGGTAAAGGTCGTAAGTGCAATCGAGGAAAGAAGGTTGAGGGTTCCATTGAAATTGACCTTAAGCTCGTTTCACACCTCCTCTAGAAGGAGCTATACACTTCAACCAGTTAAAATTACTCTACAAAAACATTGGCGTAGGCATATCCCAATATAGTTTGAGAATGATTTTTGAAATAAAAATATATATATATATATATACCAATCGTAGATCAAAAGGATCAGACGTCGGTCAGAGTAGAACGTTTTGCAACCTACACGGTCCAGGTATGTAAATTAGTACAAGCTATGTTTCAACAGGGAAGCCAAATGAGTCAGAGTAATTAATTACTAATTGATCCAGAAGATTAAGATGGCCGAATGACTTTTCGATGACTCGCCAAGTGACGTAGAGTGATTATTTTTAAAGGATACGTCATAAGTTTGCGAACGTTGAAAAAATGTTTGCGTGAAATTCGCAGCTACGGATTTTCACACTTTTACTTTCTTTGCTGAGTTTTTATTTATATTCACGCCTTAGAGGCGAAACGCGAATGAGCGACGTGCCGGGATCCCTTTATTTTTGTACTCTACTGTACTCTCTCGCGCAATACCTTCTTGGTACTGGTATTAATCCAAGGCGAGTACGTTTCTATTTTGGCGACTGGAGAAAATGGAGAAAAACATTTAACCAGGGGGAAAAAAAAAAAAGAAGAAGATATTCGAGGGGAACTCGTGGAATCGTATAAACGTAATTCGTAAAGCGCGCGCAGACGTAATTTCGCGTGCGGAAGTTTCTCTGCGGCGAGGGCTTTGCGACGCTAAGAGGCTTGTAAGTCAGCCCGAATGCCCTCGGCTAGTCATTTACATTTTACATTAACGTAGGAGACGACGTCGACGTACAGCAAGGGCTGGTGTATCCGAATGCTGCGGCCGCGAGGTAATCGCGATAAAGATCCTAATGCTACAAATCGTTCTAAATTCGTTTCGGGGGTTGCTCGACGTTTACAACGATTTACAAGGGTGTTACCCCACCCCTAAATTGGATTGGCAAACGTAAACCGTTCGAGAGCGCGAAACGTTTTGTCGACAAGCCCATTTGACGGCTTCTCTGCGCTTGAACCAGCTTGTTACCCTAAATGCGTCGCGACGACTACATCGATACGTTAGAGATTTCTGTCGTTGCGACGCTCAGCGTCGAACCATCTTAGTCATCGACATATATATATATATATATACTCGTAAAAACACGTGTAAAATTTATATGTGCATTAGGCGCGTTAATTTTGTTTACTTTACGTAATTGCTTTATTATTTGTAAACAAGAAACCGGGACGTTTTATCGACCGAGAAATTTGCAGCGACGTCAATTTCACCGCCGCGTAACGTGTACGCATGTATATACGAATGTCGCGCCACTTTCCTTAATGCGTTAACGTAAATCCAACGTCGCGACGCGCATCGAATTATTCGCTCCGTACGAAAGTGTCCGTTTCCATTTTAAGCGTTATACTTAAAGCGTCGTTCTCTAACTACTTTCGTGGAAACTGTATTTAAGTTGAATAACGTACAGCCGCTTACTCGGCGCGGTTAACACGCACGTTAACACGAGCTACGATTTTGACATTTTAACCTCGTTTGACAATGCTGTAGTTAAGGTAAAGAAGAATGGAAATCGGATGAAATGGGAGAAATTTTTTTTCAGAAAAATCGAGGTAATCATTTATTCTGTTATAATTGTTTATGTAATTGTCTATAGTGTGTAGAGTTGTATCGCGATGTGTATTTTAATTCTCCATTGATTAATAGCTCTCTCTTTATTTTGTTTTATTTCGTAGCTTAATCCTATCATCTCGGTGCTTTGTATCTCAATTTCAATTCGCCGAGTCAGCCATGCGGTTTACGCTAATTCGCAAGGATATGTTTAAAATGCGCTGCCGCCACGAGCACGGCGAATTGGGTAGACGCGAGAGAAGGTGGCCGCGGGTATTTCGCTTCTAAATAACCGTAGAAGATCGTAAAATGTTTCCGATTTGCATAGAAAGCACTCGGCGACCTCTTCTTACCTGGGGGGAGTTCTCGAGTTTATATATCCGCACACCAGAGAGCGCCAGGTTTCACGTATAAACGTAGGTCTTGTATACGCCTGTGAAAATGCAGGAGTGCCTTGAGAAAAATTAAGGAAATCCTGATGAACGTTTCGGACGATGTCTGCTAAATTCAGTTGGCAGAAAGATACTTTTGCAAAGGACATTGATAGTCAGCAGAGTATCGGTAGGCAGATGTCGCGGTACAGTTAAGAGAAATAAGATGAACGATTCTTCAAAAGCATTACTTAACGTGTGTTCACCTTTTTTTTTTAAATCCCAAATAAATAATTACGAAATTAATATTAAGAAAATATAATACAAAGTCACTGTCTTAATATGGCTGTCTCCCCAGCTAAACCTTGACTAGTGACATTCGTTGGATCTAGGGAAATTTTCAAGTTACCGAGTTGCTAGATATAGGTATACAACCAATGTGTATAGTACAATCGGGCAACGCGGTGAAGATCCAAGAATCCAAAGAATTTCGCAGTACGATTTTCGACTGGAATACAGAGTGGAAATGTAAATGGTACGATCGTCCTAGGTAGCCAAGAATCCGTTAGCGGCGCTGGCGATGCCAATTTCAAAATGGAGTCTCCATGAGCCAAGGACGATAATAGTTTGAATCCTAATCTAACAGCGTGCGAATTCAAGATGGCCTTATCCCTTACAGCACAGGGGTGGTCCCTTACTGCCATGGAAGCCAAAGCACGAGAAACAGCTTGGCTAATTTCATTTTATTACAACTTCTATGCTAGCTGCTCCCTTCGGCCGTCCGTTGCTGAGGGGTTGGCGCCATCTTAGTCGCTGCTGACTTTTCCCTTATCCCGTCCACGTTATCTCACTTCCTTGCGTCGAGCTTCATCTCGCAGAATGGAGCTTTATAAGCTTTATCAGAAACACGGGGTTTCGTTGGTGAATCATGGCCAAGACCTTGGGATTTAATGTAATAACCTTTTTTTGGACTTGGACTTTTTTTTTCTCTTACTTTCACCCCTCTCACTCCCCTGGGTATCTTTACTTACTCCCATTCCTTTTTTGATCCTTATACCGTACCGGAAACCCACGTGACATTTTTTTTTATTTACTTCACCTTTTCCCGCTTTTTGCTCTGCGATCCTGTCACCCCCTATTCTGCTCTAGAAGCTCCCTCTCTACCCTTCAACCCCTTCACCCCCTCTCGCCACCTCCATCGAGCTTACTGAGTTACCTCACGTATTTATGACGAAATTACGTCGAGCACTCGAAAGACCAACGAATCTTTAAATGTGATCGACACGTGTGTCCGCCATTAGAGTTTTGGCCTTTACGAAAACCGGATACGACAGCAGCTGTACGTGAACCAAGAGTCAAATTCTTTTGGAATGATTTCTATTGTTACAGAATACCTTGACTTCGAAGTTAATGTTACTGTGAGTTTCTCTCTCTCTGGCACTCTATCGAGGATATTTGCCTTCTTTAAAAATAAGGTTAGGTTGGTCCATCTACGTTACACGGATTCCCAAGGGAACGAAAGGTATAAGCGAATTTAACCGGAAGCTATCGATTCCTCGGCTAATTCATTTATGACGCGAAAGAGGAATTAATGGTTGAAAATAAGAAGAAGAAAAACAAAATGGCGGATTCATTGTTGTCTGGAGTCCTCGTTACGCTCGGCGAGCCATGACTCTTCGCGAGTCGTTTGCATATCACGTCAGGTATCCTCGCGAATAAATATGTCCACGCGTTACGTACGTATTTATTACACAGGGATTGAACGTCAAATATCTTGGTGATTCAAAAATGAGAAATTCCTATTTCGACAGTGGCGCCACTCTGGTGGCATTAATCAAGGAATTCTTCGTATATCTCCGTACATTGTACTACAGACTCGACGGAGCTTTCGAAGTTCAATGCTCCTCTGAAAAGCTTTGGGCTTTCAGCAAGTGCATGATAATGCACGAAGCTCTATCGTCTATGTGCGCGATTACACGGGATACAGGAGAAGGAAGAAGAAAGAATTGGAAATGGATGATTCAGGAGAAAGGAGTTAAACGAACGGAAGGCATCATCAACCGCCAAGTCGGCTTTATATAATTGCAGCCCTCTCAACGTTAGTTGGTTGGAGTGATAAAAAAGGGGGAGGGAGGGAGAGACGGACTATTTGAAATTCTAAATGAGCAAGAGTCATCAAGATCGAATTAATGATATTCAATAAATTTTCTATTTTTACATGAAAAAGATGCGGGTCAAACCTAACCTACATTTTGATATACCTATACTGAAGGAACAATAATAATATGTACTGACAGCTACCAGCAACCCTTATTATGGGGATGAAGATTGATAAGAAAAAAAAATGTAGCGAAATTTTACCAGGATCAATTATGCTCCGGTTTTTGGATATGAGAAAACGGATTAAAAAAAAAGAAAAAGGTTCTACGAGGGAATATGAGAAAGGACGAAGGAAACGGAAAAGAAATGAGGATGGAAAAAAAAAGAAAAAAAATGAAAAAAAAAAGAAAAAAAAAGAAAGGCATCGTCGAGCACGACGGTCGCGTAATAACTGCAGCGCCTCTCGACATTCAGAGTTCATGGCTCGACGAAGATCTCCCTGCCGCCTCCGAAAGCTGTGGACCCTTTCCAAGCCCGAGGGTTAGGCGAGCAGTTCTCTGTGATATGGTGTGAACCACTATGCGATGAATTGATGAAAGCCGCAAGTGAAGAGGCTCGGGGTGAGCGGGAATGACAGCGGTAGGGGATGAGATAATACGGGGGTTGAAATCGAGCCTAAACGACTCAAGCGAAAAATGCCTACCGACCCGACGACGCTTTACCTGCTCTTCAGGGTCGTGCAGATTCCATTATATCCAACCAACGAAAAAAAAAAAGAAAAAAAAACGATTTCCGAAGATCATTCGATCATTTTCAATATCATACAACGTATTACCACCCTTGGTCATTTTTTTTTGTTTTTTTTGAAAAGCCTGTACCCAAGATCAAAATCCATCTTGCTGTATCTTTAATCGATAATTTTACCTGTGTACAGTCTGACTTAAAAATATCGATAACACCTATAGACTGTAACATACGTATTTCTTATGGTACAGTAACTTTATTATTTATGTCCCATAGTGTACCTATCTCGAGATTAGGATGCTGGGAAATCTCGAATGTCTCGAGGCGTCGCGTTTGGCTGGAAATCGAGCTAAAAGGTGTGATAGACTTAAAAAGAGAATACGTAAGATACCTAGTAGAAATCATGAGGATGCTGTGTGTAAGAGAGAGAGAGAGAGAGAGAAAGAAGAGGTAAGAAGTGGATGAAAAATAAGAAGAAGAAGAAGAGACAGTTAAGCTTTCCCGGAAATGGCTCGACACGCCAGACAATCCGTCTGCCGTTGCTATAGCCTTTCTGGTCCTCCCACGGAGGAGGGATGCTGGCTGGGTTGCTGGTATGAAGCTAGCGTACCGGGATCTCTATGTGTAAGAGCGAGTGAGAGAGAAGATGTTAGGTGAAACAGGGAGAGGCTGCGACCGAGGCAACATGTGGTTCGCTAGAAGTTACACCTACTCCCTTCTCCATCATTCCTTCCTGTCCCTTTTGCAACCCCCGCCAAACTGCTACAAGCTGCCCTTCGTTTTCTGGTTTCGCGAACCGACAAACCCTCTACAGGAATTCCAAGTGTTTGTCCTTTGTTACGCAACATACTTCGCTTATGAAGTTTTCGCATTTTTACTTAAATCGCATAATCAGTCGATTTGACACGTGAAATATATATTTTTTATAATAACAAAAAAATTAATTTCTATTTCCTTCTACACTCTTATCCGTTACGTAAAATCCTTTTAAATCTTCGCCCCAAAGGATCCTCTCATCGGACCACACGTTTCCAAACGGTCCTTCCCACTAAGATTGAGTATTCAGACAGAACGGTGCCATTCAGTGGCCACAAGTAGCC
>JARPRG010000295.1:286200-307157 GCA_031001745.1 Hartigia nigra
CTCTCTCTCACTCTCATTCATCCTATCACCCTGCCTCATCTCCTCTATATCGTCTTCACGATCTTCTTCCTCCGTTCTCTTTCCTCTTTCTCTCTCTCTCTGTCTCTCCTTCTACCAAAAAGCAACGAAGCCGATACCTCCCAGCTTTCACCTGGCTGCCAGGTCGCCTCTTTAACATGGCAGATGTTTCGACAACCGCCCACCATGGGTTTGCGCAACCGGCCGCCACACTATCCACACATGAAAACAGCCTTTTCTTCAGCCTGATCCCACAATGGGCTACCTGGTAGCACGAGGACGCTGACCTCAATGGTCGAAATCTCATTGTCCGAAGGTATACGTATATACAGCATGCAGGTATCACTATACATATATATACCTGCTATATAAACACATTATAATTACACCACGAAATGATAATGAATCTAGCGTGGGCAAAGCACTAATGCATAGCTAAAACCACTTTAGTTAGTTTTGCTCATACAAACGTGTATCATTATGGGAACCTCGTACATTGTTCAACGACCGGAAACCGGTTTGATTAGGCAATTCTAAATTTTGCTATCGATAAATATTTAGATTGCACAATATCTTGTTATTGATACAAAGCAAACAACTTCATTATCGATCATTCCTTTTTGATCTCGCACGACTTTGCATAAGAGAATAAGAAAATATTGGAGTTTGGTTGCGCAATAAAATTTCTAGGACAATTAAATCGTCAGGGAGAGTTCACCCTGGTTTCCACTGTTTTACGAAGCAACAAGTGTTCCCTTCCACAGTACATTTTTTTTTTTTTTTGCGTCACAATAAATATTTCTTGTGGCACCTTTGCCCACTGCGTGAAATGGAATTGCGTTACTGTTGCGTAATGATCCCTTGGTCTTATATCTAATATAGAAAGGTTCATTTACCGAAGTAGACGATAAACGGAGCAACAATGTGGCATTAGTGTAAAACGCGACCCTGTTTCACGATAGCGGGTATATACAAGGAGTTAGCGCGAGTGTACTATATGGATTAATGTTATCAATAAGCTATTGTCAATGTCCCGTTATCCTCTTATGATGTTTTGAGTTTAACGTGTGTTTAAGGTGGTATATATTTTCCTTTTCTTTTTTTCTTTTCATACCTTCCACTAGATCGATACGATTTAATATGTTATCGAAATGACACGCGCTGAATATTACGTCGTGTTACACTGTTATTTATATACTGGTACTTACCATGTACAGGTTATAGGAAACTGCTGAGAAGAATTTTAAAGACTTACATTTATACGGAGGAGCCATTGTACATAAGCATGGCAATAAATATGCATTAATACGAGTATCGACGCGCGTCTATTCTTGCTTCTAATGGGACTGACGGCCATTTGCTTTCTCTTGATCCTCGCGAAATGTCAAGGAAAATATATACATGTATATTGAAATAAAGGAAATGAGTCACGAAGAAGATAAAGAATTTTTTTTCCAAGAGGAATCAGTCGACTAATACCAAAAATACGTGCATGCAAAAAAATATACATTTTATTAGCACACTCTAAGTGTAAAGAATAACGATAATGATAAAAGAATGTGAAATATTTTATATCTTTATATACATATGAAAAATGTATAGCCTTCGCGATAATACTAGAACAATGTGAAGGTCCGTGAGTAATTTTATTGGACAATGACGGTAAGGAAGCAAAAGAGGATTAATTTGGCCGAAAAGTATGATAATAAAAAAAAAAAAGGACAAGAGAGGAGCACGGAGTCGTGCTAAAGAATCGAGCTCGGTCGGAGTCCTTCGCGGTGACTGTGTACCTAGGGGAAACGCGAGTCGGCTACGTTTTCCGGACAATAAAGCCGAAACAGAAATTTTCTGAAGCGTTTTATAATGTGAGAGCATATTTCCCGGGTAAGCGGAACTGGTACCCCGTTCCATCTAGAGAACCGGAGAAGGAGGATGAGGATTGGGTTGGGGAAATAGGTATGAGGATGCCTGTGGATAGGGATGGGTCGCGAAAGAGGTCTGTACCGGAGAGGACGGTCCCGTTCAACCCCCAGCAGCTCGACTTGGGAATCCGGCCAAGTGGGTTGCACCCTTCCACGCGATTTCATATTATACGAGGATGTATACATTATGAGTGTACATAGAGCATATATATCTATACGTATCAAGTATATAGATATGCTAGATGCAGGCGTGCCAATACGACTAAAATTACGGAAACGTTCTGTATTCTACTTGTCTTTAAGTTTGCGAGCCCTCATACTTATTGTTTTGGAAAAAGCGTGAAGACTATGGAAAATAAATTTTTTAAGGCAAAAAAAAGGTGAACATTTTTTGGAAAATTTCTATTGAGATTTTGTATACGATATTGTTTAAGACGAATGTAGGGATGGATTTAGAGAGAGAATAATATGAAGGGTACGATTGGAGGAGCTGGATGGGTGAAAAATAAGATATTGGTTAAGGGTGTCGTTTTTTCTTTTTATTTTTCAAAATGGCTGACATTTGCTCGTTAGCCAAATTTCATTTATACGCAGGAATGTCCATGGACGTTATCCCCTCTGGGTTGAAGTCTGCGTGTCGCTGAAAAATTCCAATAGACTCCGGAGATATAAGAATTCCAACGTTCGCCGCAGCGGGGACCATTTTGAATGAAACGGAACGGGTCGTTTCTTGAAAACAGTTGGCGTCGGTATTGGCAATTTGTCAATGACGTCGCTCCTGGCGTCCGTTCATCTAATTTATACCTTCACCCGACGACGCTCTTTGTCTCTTTGTACTACTGAGGGATCTTTGCTCGGCGAAAGATGCAAGAGGAAAATGGCTACTGTCACGGTGAAAGGAGCGTGAGAAGAAAAATCCTATAGGTCCATCAAGATAGCAATGCATTCGATTTTAGGTTGAGCTAGATATAAGAATATTTTTTTTATTTTTTTTTTTATTCAATCTGCATTCAATCCGTATCTCCTGGTGCATCGATTTATTGAAAATAACCAGCCCTCTCCTTTTCCTCTAACAGCAAAGAAACCTTGGAATTAACATTTTTTTTCATTAAAAATTTATTTTTATTTTCTAATCAAACAAGAAGACAGCCTGGTGTCAAAATAATACTTATTTATTTTTCTGCATATAGGTTTTCACGATATTATATAACGAACCAGGGTGTCTACGAAACATCCCAAAATTCGCAGGACGAACGTGTCCGACTTCTCGAAGGAGCAAATCCTTCGCACGAGTCTCCTTAAGCGAGTTAGACGGCAGTTAGTGCGACGGCAGCCGGCATTTTAGCCAAGTAACGGAATTAAGTGCCGGCAAGCCAGCTGACTCTCTCTTACCCGTTTCTCATCTTATCCAGCTTCCACCAATTTGAGTCAAGTCGTTCCTAGCCCTTTATCATCCGATCGAGAGTCCACAATAGAGGGGTGGAATAAAGATGGCGTTAGTAGAAGTGAGATTTCAAGAGTAAGGGGTCAAAGGGCATATTCAAAGATTTTCACAGGGCCGAAGAGAGGGGAGTTTATTCTGATTAAACCACGATGAATATCTGATGACGTATTATTCTCTTGCTTTTGATATGAAGCGAGCAGCGCCTCTATCGGATATTTTCGTCCCTTCACTTTCACCCGTAACAACCTGCTGCCAACCTAGAAGCTACCAGCCACCTATCTACCTACCTACTTCTAGTTACGTCGTAATCGTTAGTGTTCTCGACTCATGCAAATTTCTCCTGATTACGCTCGTTGAACTTCGCGCAAGAACCCAACGCAATATCCCTGCAAATGGAATCCAAAGTTTACGACTCGCTTGGATGTCCGCCCTTTTAGTAGGATGTTCCACTTGAGGCCTTTGCCATCTGCAATGGCAGTAAGATAGAACGGCACAAAAAAAAAAGCACAAACCCAATTAAACCATCGAACTTTCATGAAATAAAAATCACACGAAAATTCCACGTCGTATTTTGTTTATAATTTTTTTTTTTTTTTTCATTTTCACATATTTTTTTGTTATTTCTTGCCTAAATCCAGCCTCCTGCTGAATAATATGCCAACGCCACTTGTAATACCCGTCTAAGGGGCTGTTACTGTAATACATACCTAATTAAAGTCATTAACTAAAAGTTAATATTGTGAGCCAGGGATTAAGCCATAAGGTGAAAAAGGGGGTGGCAGTCAACATGGAAAGGATGAAAGTCATGCAAAATAGGTGAAAAGGGGGGATGGTCTCAAGTAACGGGTGAGTTTCTAGGGGTTAAACAAGAGTGATATTAGAAAGGGTTCTAAAGCAAAGGGTTTGCATCGAGTAAAATGCGACAAAAGGGTATATCGCCGTGGAACAAAGGGTCACAGGTCAGTGGTGTTAAAGGGGCAGGGGAGAAAAGCGAAAAAGTATATGAAAAGGTACGCGGGACCCAAAGTCAGAAAATAAATTCGCCAAACGAGACGAAAGTTGGGTAGTTACCGAACTTTTTATTGCATGAAATACTATTTAGAAAAATAATGCCGCAAACTTCAAGGCGGCGCTGCGAATTTATCGTCGGTTTATAAAGTCAAGAGTGGCGACTTCCATGTCGAGCAGTCCGGGACAGTCTCTGATGAATTTAATCGGCCATCCCTAACCGGAAGACCCACCCTCGTGCCCACCGGACTCTTCGTCGACCCTTATATAATATATATCCTTCGGTTGAATTTCAAAATACCCCCTTGTCCCCTTTACTTTTGCGATACCCACGACTCAGCCCATTGAACGAAAATATCAAGGTAGATCAATGGATGTACGTTTAACAAAGTGACTTCAGACTCAACAAACTCCAGGAACTCGTCAACGAATGCCCTGAAGATGCTTTCATAAAATTCTTAACCTTTCCCCAGATTTCTTTATCCCGTATTCGCAGTACCGTTAACACAGAGTTCAGAGTCATTTTTCCCTAGGAAATTCAGTAGGTCTATTCGCCTCTTCCGGACTTCAGAATGTCTGACTACATACCCCAACCAATCTACTTTACCGTACCGCTCCCGTGTCTACATCCCCGATAACGAAGCTTGCGTTAATCTATTTGGCGCAAAATGGAGAAGAAAATTCGCAAAGCACGATGCCGGCGGTTTTTCACCAGGAATTCAAGTAGAGATTTTGTTAATAAGTAGTCCTGGAGTAAAGTCGAGAACGTAGGTACGAAACTTTGATGGAGATTCTTTTTGTGTCATTTTTTTTTCTTTTGCGCTAAGGGTGAATCCAGTGATTCGCCATGGGGAAAAATGAAGGGAGGCTAAGTACAGGGTTTCCTGCGCACGATTCTTCCGGGAGGAATTAATTAAGGATTTCCCTCGTATACACACGGATCTCGATAAAACGTTCTTGCTTAGGCGCACCTGAGCCGGGACTTGTAATACAGCCTGAATTACCCACTGTCGCTTTAACCTGAATCCAGAAAATTTATATGAATTTGATACAGTCTCCCCGATAGCTTTAAGACACGCATAAGTGTCTACTAGGATGCTTATGGGATTGTTATCTTCCCTCGCAGTAAGACAGACGCGTCACTATGTATATATATATACATAAGTTCGGAAATTTTGCCAAAAAACTTATTTGCATTCTCAAGTTATTTTTGTAGGTAATTTTTGTAACGTTGGTATATTCGTCGCATATGGGTATATTCGGATCGTACAAATTTCAATTTGCGAGATGAAAATATATCGGTCCTGAACGATAAAATATTTTTATCGTTTATTTGCGCCCTCTCCCCCCCGCCCAGCCCCTTCGCGCACGCACGAGGACGATTTGGAGATTTATTTGAATAGGTTTTATTCGCCAGTGAATTGACGATAAATCAATTCCTGAGATCGGGCGGAAACCCACTTCGTTTCCTCGTGGTTTTACGTCACTCGTTCAAGTATTTTTTACCATATTCTCCGAAACGGATACATTCTTATCAAATTTTGCTGACGATATTCCGTGCCTCTTGTCGCTTCGATTCTAACGAAAATCGATCACCATGTTTTTCTTATACACCAAAGCCAATTAGGTTTTACGAAAGAAAAATATCGAAGAAGATACATTTAATAAGTTACAGGGTAAATGTATTTATACGTAAAATTGTTTGTCATTTCGATTCCATATAATTCGCATTGTTGTATTTTCATCTGCTTCTTCGAATCCCTTTCACTACTCTCCCAAAACCTTTAATTCACCTGTATTTCTCTTATTCGCGGGAACTCCAAATGTTTGCACATTTTTCAGGATTTAATAATCTCGAAACGTTAGTGAGCGACGAAGGCCAGTCGTGCATCGGCGGATATCAAAAACTGTCGGGTCGGTTTGCACTGGAATTCGGTTGCCCGGTTTAGTTTAGTCCTGATTTTCCTTTTTCTGCGGCGAACGAGCTGGCCGAGCCCATCCACTTCGTTTTCCCCATTCCCATGCACCACCTCGTCCTCATCCTGCGCCAGCCGTCGTCCCAGCGCCAAACAGACGACTCCTCTTCCGCGCACTCCTGGTTAACGAGGTACCAGGATTTATTTAAAAAGTAAATTAGCTCCGCCGTGCTTCAATAATAACTTCGCTCCTGCACTCAGTTTACAGCCGGCAGACTTTTCTTGGAAAATTCAATTTCCCCAAAATGGCTCGTGTATTCTTCGATACCCACCATTCATCGATAACTTTTCATTTATCCACCCTACGTGTCAATTATTCAATCATCAAGAAAACCGTACGGAAGTACACCTAAGGCATTCGAAAAGCCCGCCAAGTCTCTCTTCGAAATATCTAACGATCGTAGCGCCACTAGAGTTCCTTCAATCTCCACGGCTGATACGTGAAGTCGATATACACGTACCAATGCATATGCAAGGATCCAAATGGAATTGCTGACTGGAAAAAAAGAATTATGAAACCGGAAACCGAATGCTCTGACGTCTGAGCGATGTCGGATAAGAGGAAATCAGAAATGAGAAAAAATTCCTTGATTCTTGAAAGCTGAAATCTCGAAGAAATTTCATTGAGTGGGAACATCGTGGATGCAGGTACAGCTATAGGTACCCTGGTAGGTCTTAGAGGTGACGTCGCTATTCGTAGACGACAGTTGCTCCCGATTTATCGGATATCCTAGTGATTTCCGGAAAGGTGTGAGAACCATTGAATCCCAAGTAATTTTTTACTTTCAATTGTGTATCTCAGCTATTTGTATAAACTTCTTTATCAACACTAATTTTAATTATTTCCGGAATCTACTTTACCGATACTCTACCTTCAATGCTATAGCGTTCGAGGATTGACGCTGCGCTATGGTCTCCTTTGGCAACAAAAACAACAATGGGGCATTCCCCCCTTTTTACTACGGCTCCTTAAAATACGGAAATAATCATTCTTTTCTAAATAAACACTATACCCAAGCTTAATCAATTGAATCTGACTCAAACGCCGTAAAATCCTAAGATTCTAATTCAAACTTCATTTAAGGCTAACGAACGAGTTACTACCACCTTCAGTATCAACGATTGCTTCTTGCGTCTGTAAGTCAACAGTTGAATCATTGGGAATGTTCATATATTTAAGTTTCACGTAGCAGTACTAGTACAGCAACAGTATGGATGACGATACCGGTACGGTAGTACAGTAGTACTGGTACTACTTTGGCAACGGTAGTGACGTAGAAATGAGTAAGAGCATTGCGGCGAGCATCGTGTATACAGCTGGAGCAACGTCGTCGCGACGCTCTGCTGCTACGACGAAGAGTCGCTTTAGTACTTTGCAACTTTGTCGTGGTGTTGACTCGTGGGCGAATGCGCGCTCTTAAATCAACAAGGATGTTAATTTAGCACAGCGACGCCATCGCGCTAAATTGTCGTCGAGTGCTGCCGACTGATTCTTCGCACGCGCTAGTCTTCTCGAACGTGCAATTTTAGTTTCCTCTTTTCTTTTTTTCATTTCAAATCATACTACTATGGAATAGATATATTTGAATCATATATACAGTGGGTCAAAGGTCACGAAGCTTTTGGCAGCTTATATTTGAATTTCAGCTAATTTTTTATTTTTTAATAATTAAGTATTATTTTTACTGTCAATTAATGTATCTTACCTTGTTTGACGCGTGGGTTCGAAATATGGCATATTGCGAGGAGATAATGAGAAAATGGCGTAGTGCTCGTACAACAGCAGTCACTAATTATGGGAACAGTGCGTGTTCTTGGCTTGTACGAGCTTTTAAGCTCCTAATACGCTTACTCCCCTTTAATACGGCTCATTAATTCGTACTTACACCTCGAATTTCGCGAAGCCAAAGACGTCGGCTTGGTACCCGCTCTAAAATATTCTCAAGTACACTTTCGGATGGTATTACGTACATTTCGCGGACTTGTAACGCAATAACGAAAACGCCGTCAGGCCGTTATGAAACACGTGATTCTGAAAGTTTCAAATTTCGAGATTTTACCCGTAAAATCAGCCACGTACATGACGATCGTACTGATACATCAAAAGCAACGTAATACCACAAAGGTCTAGGATCCCCCGTAACATCCTATATAAACAACCTCAAAAGGCAAACAAAAAAAATAAAGAATCAAATAACATTACGTAATTCCCTATATAACTTCGAGAGTAAAAATAGAAATTTGGAAAATCCCACTGAAATTCCAATCCGTAGAGATAGTCGGGGTCAGAGGGCTATTGCGAAAGTGTAACAGAGAGAGATAGATAAAAGGGTGGGATGCGGGTGCGGCGGTGGTCTGGGTGGGGGAGCAGGAGCAGATAGAGTCGTGTAAATAGTGTAGATTAGCTTGATTAGTTTGCCCTAGCTGTACTCCATGTAGCCTTTGTCTCTTTGAAAGAGAAAGAGAGCGAGAGAGATAGAGAAAGTGTGAACATGCTTCGTTGACGAGAAAGAGAGACAGAGAGATAGCTATAGGATAAATATGGTAGCGAGAAAGAGAGAGAGGGAGAGAGGGAGAGTTAGAACGGTATGCGAGAGAGCCAATTACGCGATTGAATGTTTACGGAAGATTTTTCAGACAATTCTCGACGCGGTCCTGGAGAACGTGCGATTATTCGATAGACCAGCGAATCACGGCCCTTTCTTGCGTCATTAAACGGCCCTGCGCTTCGGGGGTTGACGCAGTGGACAATTTTTGCGACACCGTTGCCCAGTAATTGCGAACGCGACTATTGCGGATATAGCACATGTGTGATATATGCATGTGTCATATATATATAGACACCTCTAGTTTCAATGGCACGCATCCCTTTTGTTCGACGATCCATTTCGCACAGATTACCAACGTGGCTGCCGTTTCTCGCCTTTTCTGAAAGCCAATCTTCTCCTACCCCACGTCAACCATCCTCCGCAAGCCGCTTTTTAACCTAGAGCGGTTTATTAAAAGTTTTGCGGAACGCTTCGGTTCTTCAAAACCAAAAGTTTGTGCTTGATGGTTTTTTATCTCTCTTTAAGAAATGGCTAAGGGCTCTTAACCTTAACGATCCATGGGATACTTTTTACGAGTATTTTTTTCTTCTAGAAAATTTGGTTTTACCTTTTTTTTTTTTGTAAATTTGTCGGAAACGAGGTGCTTGAGTTTCATTCTTTATGGTATTTCAGGAATTAAAGGTAACTGTCACGTGTAGGTTTAAAAATGGATTCGGGTATAATGAAACGGCTCTAAACTATTTGGTTTCTGGGGTTTAAAGCGAAAATGGTGATTTTAGATTTCTTTTCCAAAAACGGCAAGGAAGTAATCTTTATCCCAGGCGTGCCGTTGGAAAACACGTTAGTAGGTACGTGCCTGGGCGAAGAAGAAAATATGTGCTGGTGGATGGTCGGCAGTACGGAACCAACCCCCATTGGCCGTCTCCGTGGCGAGCACATAAGTTCGTTAGGTTGGCCCCAATTTTCGCGTTATCAGAATTTACGAGCGCCTAAAAGGCGACCCACACTTTTACCGAGCACGCATCTAGCCCCGGTAAATTGCCCCCTAAAAAAAAAAAAAAAAACCCTTCGCAAGGAAGCTCGACGCAATAGAGGGGATGGAAATACCGTCTACCAAGGAATTTTAAAAGGTCGCCGAAATATGGTCCCTATTTTCTTTGAGAACTACGATCAGTGGCGCCCTCCTTTATCCTTGCCCTCGCACGCGCATATCCTAGCATTTTCATTTTTAAACCGTATCCCCAAAAAGACTCCTGTGCAACCACTATATTTTTTAAAGCTTCGTAAAAAAAAAAAAAAAAATGAAAAAATTTCAGCCCTAGCTATCGTCCCACGTTCTTCTTCCCTCGATCCAAGAACAAAATACCCCTAACAAAACAACCGTATTACGTCCCACCAGTATTTTTTTTAATTAAAAAAATTCCCCATCATTAACAATCTTGCCGGTCACTCGACAACCTCAGAGGTCTTTTTATTATTATTTTTTGTTTTCCAAATTCTTTTCAAATTCCTTCACATCCCACATATCTCTAAACACGTTGTATCCACGCACAAGCTTCAGGGTAATCGGTTTTCCCTGGGTATCCAGTGCATTAGCGACATCGCGTATGCAAATATCGCAATCGCATGCAAATGATCGCCGGTCTTACAGCGACGGAGAATCGGGAAACGGCCGAGCCAGAATAACCAACTAACCCGATAGCCGCGCGTAATCCCGAACAGGGACGATACATTGGCGGATGCACATAGCGAAGGCCATAGCGTGCAGTGCACGTTGTCGGTATAAACCCGCGGGGTATGCCAATCGCTTCAGACCCACCCTTAAACCTCACACCCATTCCCATCGACCAATGTATGGAGAACAACCCCTGCCACTCCGCTGACAAAATGTTGTCATTTACAGCTTATCTGCGTGCAACCCCTGTTGCGCTGTGTGTGCAGCGCGAAATAATCATCTGGAATCATTACCGATCTCTGTGCTTTCCTAGCTACGCCCCTGGGCTACGCACCCTCTCTTATTCCCAGTGCACGTGCACTCTATGGCTGACTAGATACACTGCACCTACGAACGCATTTCTACGCGCAGTTATATACGCGTCGTTGGTAGTGGTAAAGGATCCATTCTGTAGCCACGTTGGAAATGCCGGGGTTTGATAACGTCGATAAACGATTTGTACAGGTGTGCTTTTGATAATTGCGAATCGTGCCGGTAGAGGCGTTTTTCGCGATTTTACCTATCATAAATTACGGTGCTTTTAAAGCCGGGAATTTTAAATCGTCTCCCTTGCACTTTTTTTTTTATACAGAAGAAGATCTTATTCAGGGAATTGGGTCAATTTGATTTTCTATTTCAATTCTGGATATTTCCATTTCAACTTTGCTATTCGAGTTTAGACTACGTCTGAATGCTTTTCCTTGCTCTTCAGATAGTTTTGGAAGTTATGTTGTTACCGAATTGGACAAACTCAGTAAACTGTCGTACGAATAGGCACAGGGGGATGCATATGTTGCGGCTTGTCGGTTCGGTACACGTTGCAGTTTCATGAGTCGCGACAACGAAAACGCTCGACGTAGAATAATTGCGGCCGCGGTAAATAGTAATGGTCGTTGTAGCGCTAAAGCGCCAGAACCGTAGTCGCAATGACGAAGCTGACTAATTTCCTCGAAGGCGCCTGACTAATAGCGTCGGGAGAGAAGTGATTATTATTTATGTATTTATATCACGGAAATGCCGCGGATTTCCCGTTGACAATACCCCCATTACACGTTCTAAATAATTTACGTAACCGCCAGCTTCGCTAATAATTCCCAAAACATTTTTCATGAATTATTCATCAGCCCCGGTTCCCTACCTTATCGACCGTGGAATTTCGCATTCAATTAAACCAGACAATTATATATAAAAAAAAAAAAAAAAATTGAAAACGACTATAATTACTTACTCGTGGATCCTAATCGAGTTTCTCTTGATCCAAGCCTTCCTAATGACAAGTATATCTCATCGGATATAAGACACGCATTTTTTCTCATCTGATCCTGAAGCATCTAGAAGCTCAGCTGGGCGAAAGGAGGACCCATATCCTGACACAAGTCGCCCCAGGACGTTTCTCGGACGGCGATATACGGTCCTGGCCTCTCCTGGAGATATCGTTTGTCATCCTTGGAGGGTCGTCCACGAGGGAGATGGGGGTAAGGATACCAGATGAAAGAAAGCAAGAGTGAATACCCAGAAGGGGGGGGACGAGTGTATACAGCAGGAAGATGCTGGAGGAGCATCCAAGGGAAAGCACGATAGATAGTAACTGTTGCTTTCTCCGGAAAGTAGTGAGATACCAAGAGGATCAGACGTTAAGGACACAAGGCATCCTATATTTCTTCGGAAGTACAGGAGCTTAAACCGCGAGGTGTCTTAGAGGCAAACACAATCGAGCGAGTGCATCTTGTTCTGCATGTTGAGTCGGTGCAGTCGACGAGAGTCCTTGCACCTTCCATCCTTTACTTGCCCCCCTGGGAACGTCGAGAACTTAAGCCGACGATATCGGCGTAAGCCGAAGGTACTTGCTATACCCTGTTCCACCTTACTACGTTTATATTTGTGTACAGTCTGGATGCATACAGTGCACGGTTTCCTCTTGATCTCGAATAGTAACGGCATTACATTATGCACCAATGCACGTGATATCAATGGACTGAATGCAGATAAAATTCAATAAATAACTGAGTTACACTATATACATCAAAATGTGTTTTTTCTTTTCTTTTTTAACGTGAAAAATCCCACGGGGAAATTACGCTACGTAGAATTCCGGTAGAAGTATTGTAAAATTCTTAACCTTACAGTGCATCGTATTCTTAAAGGTTCTTAAAGGACGTTACAGGATCTCCTTACATAGGCATGATCACGAATTCATCAGGCAAACAAATTTCACGGGGACATAAGAAAATTGCAAGTAGGTACCTGACGAGCTGTGAGAAGGGGTTGCTGCCGGAAGTGGTCGGGCGCGGAATTTGAATTAATTACGAGGGAAAGTGAACAAGCCGAGACAGCAGGGCAGCCGGCTAGCGAGTCTGCGAGCAAGAGTGAGAGGACCGATGTGAAAGATGGAGTCGAAGGAGAGAGCGCAGAGAGACCAGGAGGGAGGGAAGCCCAGAGGTAGATTGCCACAGAAAGGTCTTCCAAAGGAGAACGAAGAAGGAGTAGCAGGAGTTGTATGGTTAAAAAGAGAAAGACCAATGCCCGGAAATACTGGCAGGAGCGAGGAGGATGCTGCGGGGGATTGGGGTGGTACTGGCTTCTACGAAGCGGATGTTGTGAAATTGTTCTTCCGTTACCAAGTTAGACGCCTCCAACTTCACACCTCAAGTATCTTGGGGTGAGCTCGTAACTAATTCAGAATTCTCTACTGAGTGTCCCTTCCGTTTCGCACTAAGCCCTGTGTTTATTGGCGAAAATATATATATATATATATATATATTTTGCACGAAAAAAAAAAAAAATTCCAGGTTGATTTCGTACTATGTCTTACAGATGTAGGTATTTATTTCTATTGTTGTGCAAAACGTGTATATACGCATCTATGTATATATAGTGTATATGATATGTACTGTGTAATGTATATTGTATATAGGTATATAAGTACAACCCTTAGAAAGTCAGTTCATCCCCCAATGCCACTCCGGAACGATTAAGACTCTGTCAAGACTCGAGAGCGTCTCGCTGGCTTCCAAGCTGAAAGCGGCAAAGATCATCCCGACTCGGTATCGGAAATCGATCGGTACGACATGCCGAAATGAAAATGGACGCCTGACGACGACCAGCCAGAAACGTTGGAAAGCATCGGGTGAATACGCCCAGGCCTGGATACCGATCAATTACGTCAAACTTAAGAGGAAGAGAGAAAGGGGGGGGGTGGAAATGAAAAGCATTGGAACGAGATGCGAGAAAACATTGAGAAGGAGACTACTACTGCTTCGCCATTTGTAATCTTTACAATGCCTATTCAATCCTTGTTTTTTTTTAGCTTCCTTGATTTTCTTTTTTCTTTTTGATATCAGTTTTCATTTTTTTGTTGTTGTTTATTCGGATGCTAGTAGATACGCCTGACTTACTGGTCAGACAATGGTAAAGTGGTTATGGACAATAACATGGCGATATTGTTAGTGGTTAGGGACAATAATATCGCCATGTTATTGTCCATAACCATATAGAAGCGATGCTGAAAATTCGTGAAAAATGTAAAAAAAAAAAAGAAGAAATTTCATAGAAAAGCTGACGTCGGATTGTTCAGGATATATATTCAGTTTTGTCGGGCGACAATACTATCCGTTCGAAACTCCTTTATTTAGTTTCTATGAAAAGCGTAAAGTTCTCCAGTGCGATGGACTATAGCTCAAGGCGAATCGCTCATGAATTCAAGACGACATTATCGTCCATTCTTTTATCACTTTTTGAGTTAGTCGTCTTTTATTTTCTTGGCGAGTACTTTACGGATAGTAGATTGCGTGTAAGCCTTTACTTCTTTAGGATTGGCTGCTTCGGCTCCGAATCGAATGCGGCTCGAGCGCCAGTGATATTCTTCGAAGGGACTTAAGTCACTTTTATGAAAAGGATCTTGTTTCTGATCCTTTATACTGGTAGAGTTTGAGTACCATTAATTTTTAACTGCACTTTTCTATAGGGAAGAGTGCAGTTTACAAAGTGCATCGATATATTATTTTTTTTATTAATCGTAAATCTTATAATTTCTAGTTAAATCGCACAATGGAAATTATCCTTAATAGCGCATCAGAATGATATACAGAGGAGATTTTCTGTAGGAATTTGCATTATCTGAATTCCGATTATACACGTCATATGGAAATTAACTATTACCCCCACCGTCATGTGGCAAATACTTAATTAAGTCTCCATGTGGATTTCCACTTGCATTGCGACCTTCTGTAGCGCATACTGTAATGCACTACGGCTAGCCATTCAAATGCGGTTACATGCAAGTACTCTCTCAGTTTGTTTCTAGAAATTCGAGTGCAGTCACCGCAACGACTGCTCGAAATGCATTGCATTGCGTCATGTTCGCTTTGACATTCTCTCTCTCTCTCTCTCTACTTGATAATAGCACACGCATCAAACAATCGATTGATCGGATAATCGATTTTGACACGTATCAAGTTCATTACACGCAAACAGCCAACCATTTTAGAAAGAAGAATACCAAATTTTTGTATAAAAAAGAATCACCGTATCCATCAGCACTATTAAAAACAGTACAGCAGTAAATGATACAAAAATGAATTAAAAAATAAAAATTCAATTGCCATCTCTATGGATCCGTTAAGTGCGTGCGTTGAACTCGAATAAAGTTTTGATAAAAAAAATTTCCCGTCGCACTTAAGTGCCAAGTAATCGCCGTTCGAGATAGTGCTAAAGTCTTGCAGTTCGTGCGGAGGATCTCACGGATAGAGTTAACAAGATGAGCATGAGTAGGTGGCCAGGGGTTAGATTTTACAAGTTCTATTAGCATAAAGTCTACGGGTCTCCAGACACAACTACCCCTTTACCCCGCCGCAACGACGACTAAACTATCAACTTTATCGGTAGCGCTCAACGTTATACGTCCGGCACGGCGAGTAGTATCGTCGCCAAGGAATCCCAGTATAAGGCGCACGCGCACAATAGGTCCAGGAGCGATCGGATCATCAAGAGAAACCATCCCCAGCCAGAAAGGACCTCTTGCAGGATAGAAAGTATCCTTAATACGTCAGGATAAAAGTAAGAGCCCCAAGTGTACCTTCAACCCTTAACGAGGCATACCCAAGGGCTGTACTATTTTGGCTCGAACGATACAGTCGTCAAACTTACCTGAGTAGAGAGCAGACTCATAGGTGATTGAAGAACGGTCCAGGGATGCTGAGGGGGTAGTAAGAGGGATGGCCGCGGGTCTAACATAAGGGATGGTCGTTTCGAAACCCCATGGACTACCAGGAGGTTTGTACTTACCTACGTACGTATCGGTCGAGTATCCACGTACTAGCCAGCAAGGGATGAACATGGACCTGGAGCTTCTAGTTGGTGCACTTACCGGCACATTACAGTACTGTACTATACAGTGCTGTACAGTATCGTACAGCTAGCGTACCGTTCTACGGAGCCCCCCTACTGCTGGCGCATTTACTGCCAACAAAACTAACCCTCCTTACTAGCGCGAGTACAGTCAACGTTAACTAGCAACCCCTAACGCTATAGTTAACCTACCTACCCACCCCGAATACCTAGTAGATACTGGGCTCCTAGGGGTTGCCTATTACCCAACTGTAATGCTGCTCTCGACTCTCCTTCCTCTTACAGTGCTATCTGCCTCCACGGGACGACATTAACACCCTGCGATTACACCGCGCAAATGGAAGAAACTCGCCTATTCAAATTCACGCCGACTTCCCTTAACCACCCCCCTCTTGCTACCCCGCCGAGCTACATTTGTATACGTACGTAACACGCTTGGGTGCCGTAAAGTATCTCCTTTGCAATTAACCTACAAATTTGCAAGCTTCGTCTCTGATTAAAAAAAAAAGATTTATTTATCGATCCACAGAAGATTGTTATTGAGATAAATTTTTTATTTATTTATTTAATCATAGCATTTCCTACTATCGCGTTCAATGTACCAAAGTACATTTCTTAATATTCTACTATATACATTTAAATGCTCCTATGGTACAGCAGCTGCTCTCAGGATACAAAAGAGGCACAAGAATGCTTGGTTGTCTGATACCATGGAAAGATTAAAGGCGGATTCACAGAAGAGGGGATACGATCGCCAAGAGCTTTCAGATCACGATCCCCAGTTGATATCGCGAATCCCGAGGAAAGCTGACTCCTTTAATACGCGATATCGCGTTACACGGATGCTCGGCCACCAGCAGCAAGATACCTCAAGAAGGTACCTCGTTAAAATCTTTAAAAATATCCGGAATCCTCTTATGTGCTTGGCCTTGGCTTTTATTAAAGCTGCAAGCCCACGGTATAAAAGCGTAATGGCTGTAGGTATATGGTGGACCAGAAGAATGGGAAGGGGTGGTAAGAAGAGGAAGCAAGAGAGAAAGAAGAAAACGAGTGTGTGAAAAACGGAAGAAGAGAAAAAGGTAAGGATAGCAGAAGGGTTGAGGAGGAAGGGAGACGGTCGAATAGAAATGATCGAAGGAGCAATAGGGGAGGGCCGCTTGTAAAGGCTAATATCTACTGTGCCTTCGAGGTACATAGTTTCATTTCGCCTAGCCTTACTGCGTTATCAGCGGCAGACTTTAAGATGGCTGCCAGCGTAAGGCGAATCGATGCACGCGAATTTCGCAAAATTACTCCGACCAGTTTTCTCACTCGGTCCATGGATTGTATCATTCTTTTTAACGGGGATTATGGGAAAAGTTTGGTCGTATTGTATTTTTCTTTCTGTTTTTGGCCAAGATCGGAGCCAGTCGCTCGATGAAAATCCGTCGGACCTACTGCTGCCATCAGTGAACAAAACGAAAGGATAAGCCGGCTTCATAAATTTCTTTGACCGATAATAATTTTATCAAGCTCCAACACTCGCAGGATTCTCCTGTCCTTTTTAAGGAGTTAGTATCCTTTGGCTTATATCGCGGATAACGTTATAAAAGACATTCTTGGTCCTTGGTATAAATCACATTATAATGCAACCGACATCTGCCCCTACGATCCCTGCTTTTCAGGATCATCTATACGGTACGGAGTATAATATGGGTATATATATATTAGTATATATGTCCACCATGGTACCCTATAGATTTTACGAACTTCATCAGGATCTATTCCTACAGATTTTTATGGGACTCGCTGGAACATTTCGATTCTCTTTCAGCATCTTCTTAGACCAGACAGACTCTTTCTGGACCATATGTGAAAATCTACGAGATACACGTTGCACCACATGCAGTAGAATCGCTCGTACAACGAACCATTCTTCGTTTTTGTTTGGCGAGGTCGCAGTGGCAGCGGGCGAAAAACCGGTTTCTCATTTTAAGCCGGGCGCCCAATTCGGCGACTCCTTAAAGGCGTCCTCGTCGTCGTCGCGACGAAACCATCGCGATGCCCGAGAATAACGTGGAGTTTGCGGATATATTTTTCGCCAACGATTAAGGACACCACGCGGATATATGTAGAAGTGTAAAGAATTCATTCTATACAGGGTGAATCCTTCGCCAAGGATTTGGTAATGCTCGAAAATGGTATTGAGATTAAACTGGTTTTTTTTTTTTTGTAATCAGCGATTCGAGATTAAATCAATCGCTTAATATTTATATTTTACGTGTATTGAAATATTGGAAAAAATATTTTAATATATAATATATATATATATATATATATATATATATACTATAGATAGATTTGTGTAATACATGTGGGAAAGTGCACTCGCACGTATTACGAGCATGTTAAAGAATGACGATCCCGTTTTTACAAGAGCGTCGCGACGCGATTGGCATCGCATGTATATATATATATGCATTGACATACCGACCGTACTCTACAGTACATAAGAAAGTGGTTATCGTTACGAGTCGATAAACCGAAAGAGGTCCTTTGCCTTTCCTACTCCTACATTTTCTTTCTTCTTTCTCTTCCTTCCTCCTTTCTCTTACAGTCTCTTCCTTTCTCTAGCCACTTTCGAAGGACCTTACCTCAATGGCTGGACTCGATTGACGGCTCGCATGAACCCTAAATATTCGCGTTACGCTCGCCGCTTCTCGATAAGAGCAAGAAAATCGTCCCTATAGAGTAAACGCAGTAAACGGCATTGAATAAGGATTTTTCATTCTGAATATATTAAAATGGCGAATTTTCATGATAGCTCAAAAGAATAATAACCGATTACCACACGACGTTTTATCGACGTACGAATAACGTTTTGTACTCTACGTATTTTCGAGTAAAAATTTGTCAATTTATTTAAGAAAAAAAAAAAAAGAAAACTGTATAGCATAGTAGCAATATTGGCCGCGTTGTGGCGCTTTTGTATAAAAGAAGAATCTGAATCGCGGCTACGAGTAGGGAAAGCCGAGATTCCAGATCGTTAAGATGTAATACCACGGTCATTCTTTTGCGGAAATTTAATACCGAGACTGAAAGTTCCCTGCAGGATGTAAGAAGGTGGGCAACGTCACCGATGCGAGAAGCCCGAGCATCGGTCTTATTGCGCAAGCACACTGCGCATACCACACGTTACTGTCCCTATAATCCTTGAGAATCGTCCCCGGGGGATATTTTACACGATGTTCCATGCTCTCTTGACCGCCACTTTGTCAACCCACCTTCATATCCCGCAAGCTAGTCCTGTCGCGAGATTATGGGATTGCAGGATACGAGCGACACTTGTGTCCTTGCCTTTACGATTCTTCCCAGTCTTATACACGGTACACTCCATTACGTCGAATAAGCGTGACGCCTCTTGAAAATAATAATTCTTTTCAGTGATAACGATCAATGATAAATCAAAGAAGACGACTCCTGATGAAATTATAGATTAACATTGACGCGTATCAATGATCTTTTATCTCTTCCATATTTCCCCTGTTATCTAGTGTCTTTTCCTCGAGTCTCTCGGCAGCGCCTCTATCGGCATTTTTTGCTACTTTTTCCACCAGACGATCTAAGACGCAGCCATCTGGTATATTGAGTATTCGACGATCCAAGAAAGCTAGTTGTATCAAGTAATTGGTGAATATCGTTAATATCGATCCAAACAAGGATCCAGATTATTGACAGTATATTAGTCTAAGATCCTTACGATCCAGTAACGCCATAGCTTCTGATGCCCCAAGAAAAAAGAAGCGAAAAGATCAAAAGCGATAAACCACAATAAGCCGAGTTATATTGGATGGTGTAATGCGCTGCTGTCTGCCTGCTTGCCCGCTTGCCCTCCTCTGCCAACCCTTACTGGCCCTTCGAGCTCAACCGGGCAAAGTGCTCTAATAACTCCCATCCACCCCGCACAAACCAACCACCACCAGCCTCAACCCTTAGTCTCCTAGTTGAACCTCCTCCGCGTCTACCTCATTCCCATCGATCCCTTTTCTCACCCTTCCACCCACAACGGCTTCCTTTTCTTATACCTGCCTCTTCCTTCCCTTGGACTTTGTTTCTTTGGATTCTCCCATATTCGTCTCCTCCTTTATCTCACTTAGCCTCCTTCGTAGTTCGCACCCTGGGTCCTTGTTCCTCGCGGTACCTACTGGGGATACCTATAGCAGAGGGTTCACGCCCAGCCACGCCTTGCAAAAAGGAACAATTGGAAATAAAGGACTCCGGAACAGCCGGGGACAACGAGTTTTAAGGGTTGCTACGTTTCCACTTCCCTGGAAGCTCTTACGTACTTGTACACTTTTGTACCTTCAGCGTGCACGTACACCAGGACTCGGGATACGCGTGCTTAAAGGGATGCGCCGGGGATTTAAGAAAGCTTTAAAAGGTCCAAGCCCATAGACCGAAGCCTGTAACGACCCTTTGGTAATCATTCATTTTATAGGGGTCGTTCGCGAAGGCATTCTTTATTAAAATGATTGTATCTCATTCTTTTACAGCTCGGATGCACGCGTTAAAGTGCAATGACGAATATTGCACAAGCTGGTATATATATTCGAGATACATATATAAACTCGAAAATTGCAATTAACGACGTTTCAAAAAGGTCTAATGAAAATTATCGACAGTAGATAGGGTGCGGCTGGAATAAGAATCTTCGACTACGAGCAATATCTGTATTTCCCGAGATACGTAATCGTGCGCAATACTCTTAAACTTCATTTTTTCTCTTATTTCTGTAAATGAAACAAGATTCTCGTATAATGGTCCACTGAATATGAAGATATAAACTTTATTATAGAACTGGCTGTCTTTTTTTTTCTCTCTCGCCATCTCCCTTTTTTTTCCGTAACTGCACACCCTCAGGCAGTCGGACCTCCGGTGCATCGAGGGAACGTACCTATGTATATGCACTTCCCTTTCCATACACGTTGCACCCATAGCGCA
>JARPRG010000295.1:319386-329980 GCA_031001745.1 Hartigia nigra
GAGACGCCTCGTCGGGTGTTCTCCTCTGCCGGGCTACCCAGTCCCTCGGGTCTTTCTCCTCACGGTAGATTCGAACATGCCGACTCTCCTCTATCTTAACTTGAACTAGCTGAGAGTGTAACCTCTACACTGGGTGACGACTCGGTATCGGTTAGCCAATCGTGAACGTTATCTAATTGGTAACCACGGCCCTTTTGTGACCGTGAATCGAAAAATCACGTCACAATATATATATATTTCGTTGAAGAGAAAACAAATTTAGAGCACGCCGTTTGGTCGATAAAACTTCACGGAGCTTACGATCTTTTCCAAAGTTAGAACGACATTGATATCCCGCGCAGGGGCCCACCGAGCGTTTGCTGAAATTGTGAGATGGCCTTTATGGGAAGATCCATTGTCTGTGAACGATTCAAGTAAGTTTCTCTCTCTCTCTCTCTCTCTCTCTCAATTCGCAAACTTCTTTTCAAAATAAAATCTGAAACCGAATAAATCTCCCATGCATTCATCGTTCCTCTCGTTTTACCAAATTTCACTGCGCCATACATTTTTTTCTGCAAATTTAAATATCACGAAATACCCATTGCCTCCATATCGACATTGGCGTTATCAATAATTAGTATCAATAAATAAAACAAAAAAAAAACATTTCCAATAGGGAAAACATCTTTTATCCTCAAACGTCATATGATCAATAAAATATATTTCTTGGAAATCTCAATCCTTATTATCGATCATTTGGCTAAACGTTTAGCCATGGATACGATATTGCAAGTCCGACGTCAACTCGGACCCAGGATGCGTAAAAGCGAACGTGGCTGAATTACATGATTGTCCATCGTGTAGCGGAGGTAGCCGAGCAAAAAGTTTACGCGAAATAATTGATAAATGTCGGGGCTCGCGGGGCTCCGAAGCTACGAAGAGGAGAGGGTTGGTGAAGGGAGAAGGGAGGGGAGAGGGGGATGATTTACTGCTCGCCAGGGAGCGAAAACTGTTGTCGCGGACTGCAGGGAACGAGACTGTCTGATAGAGAAAGAGAAGAGAGAGCGAGGTGGAGAAACGAGAAGAGAGACAAGGGAGGAGAGAAAGAGAAAAAGAACGACTGAACGTCGAAGGAGAGGGAAGGAAAGAGAGAGGGAGTGCATAAAAATTGTTTCACACCGAAAAAAAAAATGGGAAACAGTCGATTTGGTCCACGTTTATACGGAATTATTGCAGCTACGAATTATGGCTTTTTTTTGAAAATGAAAAAAGTAATGGTCAAGTGTAATTTTTGAATTGGAAAAAGACTTCTCGTTGCGATCTTTGCATCGTTTTGGTTTTATTTTTATTAGAAATTTTTTTTTCTTATTAAACACGTTTACGATATTAAGGACAAAGTATTATTCTTGAACGGTGAGATAGTCGGAAAGTGCATCGGATTTTTTATACTGTATTTATAGAGGATGCTTATCTTGTCTGTATTCTGTATAGGGATGTCACTTTGTACAGATAAAGAAGGATTCGTAACTTCTCTTCCTGACTCACGGAATATATGACGTTTAAGTACCATATAGGTATATATATATATGTATATATATTTAGCCCCACGTAGAAAACGGCGCTCGAGAAAATTTCCGATCCAATAAATATTCCGTTCTTAGTACGAATAAGAAGTATCGTACCTCGAGGATTCCGTGAAGTAGGATGCGCGATTCTGATCTCGAGGAAGCTGCATAAAACACAGTGAAGTAAAATTCGAGAAAATCTTTCTCTAACAATAAAGATACACAGTGAAGCTCGAGAGCGTATCCGATCCTGAGGTACGTGAACTTGATAAAATAAATTTCTGATTCAGCATATACCCAAACATACCCACCCAACCATACACATACTCTGACCCGTAAAAGTATTAATCCACCAATCGTACTTGCTTCGGATAAGATCGGCAAAGTTCGGTTCGTATCGTACTTAAGAGAAAACCTGGTATTATCTCGTAGACACGTTTACCCCGTAAGAAGATCATAGAGGGACGGAGGGTGGTTAGAGGGAGAAGGGAAATGTTAGTGCGGATACAGAGATAAAGTAAAAGAGAAAAGGGTGTAAAGGTCCAAGGTCAAAAATCTTAGCGAGGAGGTTAAAAGCGGCAAAGTTAAAGGATGCTCTTGGGTTCCAGCTCGTGGCGGCAGGAGGCAACGCGAAGATGCGAAAAGTGGGAAGCAGCCTGGTCCTGGGCTTAGTGCCGGTGGCTGTGGCGCTGGGCGTTAGAGTGGTTGATGGTAGCGGTGTTGGTGGTGCGGCTTGATACGATTTTATTGCCCGGCTGCGGCAGTTAGTCTTCACTTAGGGGTTGGAGTTCGTCCGTAAACGTCTCGGAGCATGGCCACCTGAGGGAAGAATATGTCGAGTCTGCCAACCCCCGTAAATCTTGAGCGCGAGTCCTCCTCTTTCCATGCCCTCCCTCTTCCACCTTTGGCATACACAACCCCTAGGTATCTCCTCACCCTCTTCACTCTTTAGTGGGTACATCAGGTACCTAGCACCCTTCTGCATTTCTCTATACATATATATACGTACTTAGTAGTGCGCGAGAAAGGAGACTCTTCAAATGACAACGGGTTTTCTACAGCTTATACATTTTCTACTTACACCCTTAAACTCTTAAGATCCGTCGGTACATTCCTGGGACTGGTTCAGGACTAGTTCCGGACAGTAAACTCGGCCGTAGGTCGAAGGTTGTTCTGTCTTAAAAGGCTTTTAACAGACGCGTGACCTTCCTAGGGATATGGGGATGACGTTGATACGTATCGTCTAGTCTCAATGTCCCCCCAAGGCTATGGGAATTTATGGCCAGTACTTCTGAGTATTTCATGAGAAGCCACCATGTCGAGTATCTCTCTATACTGCACTTGGAAACTTACATATGGTTTACTACATGTACACATATTTATATATAGTATACTCGAGTATGAAGTTACTATGAATATATATATATACTTGATTCTAGGAATTCTATATATATATGTATATACACCTATCTACATTCGCCTCGTTATATTATCCCCGAAAGTGGCGAAGACCAAACCCTCTCCCTATATGTATATATATATATATGAGCTTCAAGAGCACTATACTAATCTGAAGTGCTTTCCGAGTGAGCGCTGAGGTTAGATGCAAATGTTGCGATTACTGCTCGACGAGGGTTGCGCGAAACTAATGTCGAGATACCGGGGAAAATTGTTGCTCCAAGGGAATCCATGAGGTTTTAGCCATTTTCGTATTACTAGGATGCACGTGGGGTTTATTCGACGGTATGATTATAGGTTGTCGTAAAAAACCAACCTTGATTTTATATATTTGACAAAAATGTACATGGACGGTGCAGTGGGAACTTGTATTTTTGTATCCTTAAAATATACCTATATATATCGATCTATAAAGATTCGTAGAAATGCCGGATGAATATAGAAAGAAATATGGCCGTCGTTTTAGGGGACGTTTATCGTTACCAGTAGCTTATAGTATTTTGTTATTTTTGGTTAAATACCTTCGGTATGCGTTCGCTGAATATTCGCATCGAACCAATGACGTATGCAGAGACACACGTGTTGTCCATTACGTGTTCCGATGGGCGTTTTGCGAATTTATGCTTAGTTCTGCACGCACGAAACGCAGCAGCGCCATCTATTGTATTTCGTACTACGACGCCGCCATATATTGTACTTTGTACGATGTATGACGTACCTATGACTATCGGTAAAATACGAAGGTTCATTTGAGGCGGTCAAAGAGCACAAGACGGGTGATCAAGTTTTGTCAAATTTCTCCTGATGTAGACGTCCATTTTGTGCCTCTGGATTTTTGTATTTATGTTGAAACAAATGAAAATCTACAGGGTGCGAAGAAGCAGGACAGTAAAGATACCCAATGCACGCGAGAGGCCATCCTTGGACGAGTGGCAGTTCACGGCTTCATATCGCGCCTATTACGTAACAAAAATTCCAAGAATTTACTACACGTTACGACATTCACTAGGTTCCCGGCAGTACGTTTTTTCACGTCCAAGCTCTTCGCGCCACGTCGAATACCAGGAAGAGGAGTGCTCGGTGGAAAAGAGTGGAGCTGAAGAGGAGGGAAGACAACGTTACCAGACCACTGACAAAAGACAAACGATCTACAGACTGACTACGGACATGTTTTATTCCCTGGTATAACGAGAAGAGCCAACCTGGACTGTTCGTCCCATGCATTCGAAATTTGGAAAAAGACCAATTTTTCATTTACCACGAGCAATGCAATCTCCATTTTTTTTTCTATCCACTGTGGACCTTTCGTTTACATGGGAAGCTCGTACTAGCAAATCCTTTTTCTTACACAAAAAAAAATAGAAAAAAATAAATAAAAGACAAAATTCCTCTAGAGATTTAATGCATTTTCCCGCGTCAATCTCATGCTCCCCACCTCCCCACCTCCCCACCTCAATGTCTCGCCATGAGTCTTATCACTTGAAGTCCCGTATCGCAACGCGTCCTTCTTTACTTTCGCTTGACGATGCACGTATTCCCTGGCGAGTGGCTCTCCGCTCGCGACACGAGCTGTCTTCGCAGCTGGCGTAAAATTTATTTTCCCTTTGCTACGCCAGTCCGTGGCGACTGGTGCGTTTCGCGCAACCATCCCCTTGCTCCATACGAAGCAACCCTCTGCAGCACAAGGGAAGATCGTGATCCTGGTGCGATTTCCAGGGACAAAGAATAGCGGCTGCTAAGTCAGACGTGGTGGGTGAGAGTGGGTGGGTGGGCTGGAGGAATGACTAAGGAGATAAAAAGAAAGAAGGACCAGAAAACGAGTACAGAATAAAAAGATAGGGGAAGAGCGCGTGGGTTGGCAAGAGGTGCAAGGGAGAGGAGGAAGGATGTTGCTAGAATCGGATGTCAAGCAGAAACGAAATCTCCCGATTTGGTCGATCGTTTCCTTCGCGTTATCCATTGCCGATGCACCTTTAGTAGGTGGAGTCCATCCACCCATAACCGTCACGTACTTCGAACCTCGTTTACAGGGTTCGCAGCATGGGGCCCCTCGACACAATGGAGACGTTTCATCCGTGGACCTTTCACGGATAAAACTTCGAGTGACGTATGATAAAAGGATAATAACTCAAAGAATCGAGTACCGACAGTATATATAAGTATATATGTATACCCAGAGTCAGACTGTCTACAGTATATATATATATATTACACGTTTATATTTACAACAACGTCCCGACGTCTAGAGAACGACATATGATTCCTACCTAGCAATCCGACGATCGCTGGCCGATTGCTGCTTCGATTGGCTTTGCCTTCTATATAAACATGATCTAGGAATTAGTTCGTGATCGGTAATCGAGCGTGGAGAGGAGATAAAGTTCTTTTCTCTTCTCATAATAAACTCATCGTGTTTTCCTTTATCTGACTCTCGTCTCACTTTTTCTACTTACTCTCTCCGACCGATTCATTAGCGTGTATAAGATACCTGGGTACGCTTTCGTTAATGCTAAAAGTAATCGTCGGAATAGAGACTAAAGAATTTTAGGTTTTCTTATTTTGAAAAAATATTTTTTTATCGAAAAAAAGTCACTTCGATGTAGTCCAAGTATCGATACAGGTATAGTCATTGGGTACGTTGTGATTGTTCTATCCAATTTAGATATGGACGTTTGTCGTCAGTCACTTGAAATAGACTTTAAGCCCAGGGATTGGTATCAGCGACTGGAACAGCGACCCTTCCGAATTCACCGCATCGTCGACGACGCCGGAATCCGATGGCCTCAAGCACTTCCGACCAATCACGTAACGTCCTAAACCTTCCCCTCGAAACTGTCCGACTGTTGGGACAGTTCGGACAGCCATACCGAGGGCTGGTATACGCGGGTCCGAAACACTCCTATTGTCAGTGACTATAGTCCACTCCTCCGCACTATTGTCACGGACGTAAATTCGAGTTTCCTTCCGCGATACCTGCGCTTGTTTCGGATAGGAATCTCCGCCATGGGAATTTCTACTCTAGATATACACACATCCTGCATACCTGTAAATATATATATAGATAACAGTCACCGGCATAATTTAGATTAACATCACTTCACTGCCTTCCCTCTCTATTCAACCAACGGATCCTGCGAATAGCGTCGAGTTTCAAATTAGTAACCACTACCAATTTCAAATTAGCCTCGTCGGCCATTTTGATTTCGTACTTCTAATACCTACGAGAATATAAGGAAACACTGCGCGGCTATCAACTCCTTTTTGTAAATACGTAACATCGTGCAAGAACGTGACCGTAATTCAATATTTGCTTATGGGTTTGAATTATATCTAGGGACATATTTCCATGGGGCTCGTTGGTATTTCTAGGGTATATTCATTTTCCGTCTAGGGATAAATAACCAGATATGATCTAGGTATGGACGCTGTGAGTAGTGCTCGATATTTCCCTTGAATTTTTCCTCGACCTTTATATACGTTGTGGAATTTCTAAGTTGGTGAGGATGAGAGGGGTGGTAAGATGGAAGGGTGGAGCACAGGGGGTAGAGGTCGTCTCGTAGCAGGGGGTGCGAGAATCTTGAGTAAAGTCAAGGGTGAGTTACGGGGTACGAGGTGGATGGTGGTTGCAGTCTGGCCTAGCGTGTGGAATCGAGTGCCGAGTGAGTGTACTGAATATTGTATGCGGCATTCTCCTACATCATTCGCAGTCGACTAAAAAAAAAGAAAAAGGCAATAAAAAACAAAATGGACGTACATCGTCGGCGGCATTGTAACGAGACATTCGCGTAAAATATAACCTTCTCCGTGAGAACCTTAAGGCTCGTTACGACCTTCACCTTCGCGCGTCAAAAGTGCATTTCACGCAACGAATGCAGCTGTTTCCAGTGCATTCGAAATTGCGTGTGACAAGCGATTGGATTTTGGAGGATCTTTGTTGCTGTTTATTTGTCCATCTTGAATGGAGGGAAATTCCAAATTTTATTTAGTTCGATAAGAAATATTATATTCTCCGATTCGAAGTTAAGCCGTGACTTTCGTTATTCTAATCCGTGGACTGTTACCGATGAGCTACGGTCACGCGTTGCACAGTTGAGAGTGGGCGGTTGCCAGACAGTGCAGATATCTATTGAATGCTGCTCAAAGAAAGAAAAATATTAAATGGAGAAGGTCAATGTCGCCGGGGCAGCATTGTTCAGTCACTTCCTTGACAACCGGTTGAACCGATCCCCACGACTCCGTTACTAGGATCGAACGATCTACAGTCGTTAGGTACAGTACAGGCAAAACCAGTTATTTCCCTTGACTTGGAAAATCAACTATTTTTTGTTTTCGCAATTATATCAACCACGTATTTTTTTCTGGATAAAAATATATTTTTCTTCTTCATTGAAATCAATTGAGTTATATTAATTCACGTATGTGATTTTATAAACGTAGTACAATGTTTATATGCTTCGATTGATCGTTATCGGTATTAGCAATCGTGAACGTACATGTATACCTATGTACATGGATGCCTATGCGCAACTCTACCACGTGTACCATAATCGCTCGGCCGCAAGATCGCGTTCGCACGCGGTTTCCATGAGCTTCCTATGGCCATGGGTTTACACTCGATTACGCAAGCCGATTTGGCATGACCGATTAGAAAATAATTCCCAAAGGTACTTACCCCAGTGAACGTCGAACGATATTCCCGCCAATTAATGGAACCTGTCTGTGGCGTTATGTTCACGTGTCAAATGGACTCGATAATTTGCTATCGTATATTCTATGGTGTTTTCATAAAGAGAATCGCAGAATGGATGTTTGCAGTAAATGTATTTGCAGAATGGATATAAGTTGATATATCTATATATATATATATATTTATAGTAGATACTAGACTATACATCTGGATTTCAAGTACAGAAACTTTCTTTGCAAACGTATCACGAAATAGTCATAGAGAAACTCCCTAGAAATCAGATTACTCGCAGAGACAAATTCCGAGTATCATTAGCCAGATTAACAGTTGGCAAGCGTGACTCGTGCTAACCTACGTCGCGAACGACCAAGCATTACCTGGCGACACTGCCAATTATTCCTAGCCTCCTGAACTTTTCCTGCTTTTCGCGACATCCACGGGGCATAACGATAGAATTGCAAAAGTGCCAGAAAGCAGCTGCGAGACTTTGCAAAATTATTGGTGATTTTTTTTTTCCACCGTATTACCTAACTTCAAAATATTTAGACGCTAGCCGATGTGACTGTTGAGTGAAAAAATGGGGAAATTGTCAAAACAAAATTTGTATTATGAATTTTCGTAAATAATCAGATTTCGCATAGAGAATTTTACAATTGGTATATATTTTTTAAGGAGTTTGCCATTTTTTATGTTATTTAATACGTTCTGTTGGTACTGCTGTTACTTGCTGGAGACTATATGGCTGGTGAATATTGTCTCCCAAGGGCTTTCCTTCTTGTACTATCTTTTATGGTGTCTTTGTCGTGGCATTTCAAACTAATTACCGCTTTGAGACAAAGAAGAGAATGGAAGCACTCTGGTGTTAGGTGCGACGTGTACAGTTTCCTTGGAATTTTTCCCCTTTTCTCGTATAGCTCCTGGGTGATTTTATTTTTCGATTCCTCAGAGATACCAAGATGAAGGGTATATATTTATTTTTTTTTTTCATTGTGATTCCTTGACTTGAAATTCATAAAATCCCTATAAAAAAAATGACATCAGACACTTGCGTCAGTATATAGTAAAATTACGCGTGTTCAGTATATTAAAATTTTATTTATATTAATTCGATGATGAAATGAAATTCTAAATAAGCTAAAAATTATTCTTTTTCCCGGTGCCACGTGCAAAAATCACTCCCTTCTCAAATTCCACTGTAATTCGCTATATCCCAGTTACCGTGGCAAAATCAAGGAAGATTAAATCAGCCTTTTGAATAATGAAATTTTCATTTTTACCCCAAAACGCATACAACCCCCACATACCTACACCCTGAGAAATATATATATACAGACACATACACCTACGCTAACACGCGCAAGCATCCTAGTAGCATAAACCAGCCCGGGGTTACTATTTCAAGGCTGGTAGAACTGCATTTTAAAAGAGGCGGTCGTTGAAAATTCCCTAGAAGTAGATACAGCCGGTATTAAACCAGCCGACGCTGGTATCAGCAAAATGAAAAGAATGATAAAGAATTTGTAAGAGAGCGAACTCGTGAAAAACGTCCCGCGCGTATACATACACAAAATGCCCCATAGGTATACAGTGAAAATGAAGCTATAGGAAGCGTCGTCGTGTCGTACGTCGACGTCTATAGAGTCGGTGGCGTCGACCACCCTTGGGGCGCCGTTCGCAGAGTCCGGACGGCGGGAGATTAACCGGCAAAAAGGTAGTCGTGAAAAAAATGCCCTCGAAAGCGGAGTTTTACATTTTCGCCATGTCCCATAAAAATGCAAACAAATGATTTTAATCTAGGTGCTTTATGCGCAGAGAATTAGCTTCGTATCCGAGTGTTATAGCGGCTCCTGCTGTACCGAATAGGTAGGATGTACTACACCATAGCCCCAACGAACTGTACTAGAGTCCTCCTATGGTGCAGAAAGCGCATTGCTGCCTATACCTGTACATAGCAGTAGGTGTACAGCACAGTGCTACGGTAGACGATAGCCGACGACGATGATGGTGTTGCTGGCGGCGTTCCTCTTGCCGTTCCCGTTCCTCCTACATATTCAAAGCCTCGGTTACACGCGGTACACCCTGATAATGGCTCGATAGGAAACATTGTAAGCGCTGTATGTTTAAGCGGTTAAGCCAGCGCGGATAGAAGAGACGAGGAGAGCGAGTTGCCGTAGTTGACCGCTAGGGACGCTAGTGCCGAGAATATTAGAACACGTTAAATCATACGTTTCTAAAGAGTCGCGACGTACGCACGAACTTATGGGTACTCCTGAAGTATAGTACAGTAACTAGTTAACCTAATTAGTCTGCTGTTAATCTAGAAAAACAATAGAAAAATGGAATAGGATAATCGTCCGTTAAAACTTGGGATGGTTCGTGTCTTCGCTAAGTCGACTGAGGCCAGGACACTTTTCGAAACTAACGATACTGGAAAAGTATCCGAAATATATCCACCAAACTATTGAACGGAACTATCGGTCCACTTTATTCGTCGCTGATGACCATCGAGAAATAAATATCTTTTTATTATAAGGAAATCGAGAAAATCGTTCTTTCCTAACTTTTCGAAGTGCTTACCGCGATCGGGTTTTGTCGTTTTCCTGCAGGAACTTTCGAAACGGCTCGAGGGCATCTGCAGAGTGTATCGCCATCTTTTCAACGATATATTTCAAAACAGCTCGTCTCACAATGAAATTAATACCGATTTATATCCACTCGACTGGCATCTGTTATGCCATACATACCCATTGTGAACGTCCCAGTACGTACGTATCCCAAATAACATATGCTTACAAAAGCTCCGCAGCAGCGCGTTCATAATAAAGCAATGAGAGATTTTCGTAGCTGCTGAAATTGGCGACGAATCACGAACATCTATACGAACCATACCACCAGTAGGTAGCAA
>JARPRG010000295.1:338099-349670 GCA_031001745.1 Hartigia nigra
GAAAGAGAGAAATAAGTCAAGATAATTCAATTGTTCGTCGTTCGTATCGAAAAATTAAAAGAAAATTTCCTTCTTATCGTTACGACAATAATAATAATCATGATACAATGGCTCTAAAAGAATACGAACGAAATTCCTCATCAAAACGATCGATCGCAATTCGAAAATTTTTCTCAACCATTTTTTTTTAGATATTTAAGATAACGAGACGAAATAAAGTGCGGCAACTTATGGCTTGTATTTCTCTTGAAACGACGACTGGATGATATTGGAATTGCTAAGAGCCTTTCGAAGATTTCCACTTATCGTTAGTAGCCGGAGTTGATCAAGATGAAAAAGAGAAAAAAAGTCTTTCGCGCGACCGAGAACGCTGCCTCGAGTAAACAGAAGCTGAATACAGTGACTCTAGTAAATTCCAAGTACCTCCTACCCATTCATCGACCTGATACCTTTTTTTTTTTTCCTTTATCCCGAGCCGTCCTGTCGGAACTCAATATTCTTTCCCGTCTCGTTATGATCGCCTGACTCCGATAATCAATTCAATTCGATATAATCCGATGTAACGACGCGTATACACCCCTTGATAAAAGCTTATCGATAAAGCAATCATAATACATTCGTACCTCGTTCTATGACGGTAAAATTCCTTCCCTCCCCTAAAAAAAAAAAATGAAATTTCCATGGACAAAACAATAATTATACGAAACAAAAAAAATTAATCAATACAAAGGTCGGCTCTCGGTGTCGCTAATTATTGGCGTCGAATGTATCCTCTGGTTGTTACATAACTGTTAATTGGTTAGATTAAAATGCTTGGTAATTTTCGACAATTGAAGTTACGTCGTTTCGGTATTTAATATCGTCGTATTTTAACAATTAATAAAAAACCTAAGCCTAACCTAACGCTACAAATAGCGCAATAACATTTCCATAAGTGTAAAAACATGTGAAATATCCGGCGCCTTCGCATTGGCAAAGTTCGCTCAAGGCGATTTACATTTGTTAGGGAATTTGTAATGAAGATTTTTGGTCCCGCCAGCAGGGGTGAGTAGAGGGTAGAGGTGTTGCAGGCGCAATGTCTAGATGGCTGGCCTGTAGGTGATAACTCCTGATTTACTCCCCTTCCACAAGCCTGAGCTTCTTCTTGGGACGTACCTACCCTCCCTTTTCCCCGATTCTCATTTTCTCACCTTCACCCCCCACCCTCCTACCCGCCAAGAGGGCTTCTACTCCAATTAACTTTTAATGGCGCAGATAGGGAAACGTATGCCAGCAGCCGAGGGCCGGACCCGGCAGAGCCACTCTCCGTTATCCCTCCAACAGTCTCTACCAACGAGTTTCAGTACTCTCGGCGAATCCTCTTTCAACCCCAGCCACCCCTTACCCGGTCCCCCGTTAACCTCCCGACCCTCCCGCGAGATCCACGAAGCAGCGACAACTTGTTAAGTAATTAAGTGTCCTTGTAAGTTTCTGTTTAATAATAATTTAGTGACGCTTACGAAGTTGCCGGGATATCGCGGTTGCGCTTTAAAAAACATCCCCATACCGTCCCCCATATACCACCCTTATAAACATTGATTTCAATTTTTTGTTACCTCGCGTATTGCAACCTTTTTTTTCTTTCTCTTCAATTTTCTACACTGATACAGGGTGTCTCACTCTAAGCCACCCTTATTTTGCTTTTGTCTTGGACCTACGGTCAGTGAGGGGTTGCCCTGACTTTTTCTGCACTCCAAGGAACGATATACCGGATACGAATGATGCGAGGGAAAATGTAATACGAACGGATAGAATTGAAGGGGATGAAAAGATGAAAAATAAAAAAAGATGCGTGGCAAAGACCACTTGTAGAGTGCAGCACGTATTCCATAATATTTTCCTTCCGGAACTCTGTGCATCTGGGCGACTGCAAGAGCGCAGAAAATGTCTGTTACGCTGCGCATTCGCCTTTATGCCCAATTGGCAATATCTTTAGGAAATATCTCTGCTTCTATGTGCCGTACAGTTTCCTTGTGCTTCTGTCAGTAGGCAAAGACTGTATGACTGACTGTAACGGTACGACTGTAAGGCTCCATGCTAACGGGATACACACGACGTCACGACGTATCGTGACGCGTCGCTCTGACGTCAGTATGCTTGACGTAAGCTCGACGAATATTACAGCGCATACTAAATTTACGCCTAAATTTAATTGTATAATTATAGTTAATTTTTTCCTGCTCCCCTTCAGCACCCAATGCACCGTCCTTTTGCTTTATTAATTTCTCCTTCCACCACTCTTTCTTCCTTCTCTTCGAATCCATCCTATCTCCGATTACACACTATTCTCCTTTACAAGAAAAAGTGTCAAGCGGTTTATCGTGTTTTCACGTTGGAAAATGATAATTCAATGAGAAAAAGATAATAATAAAGAAATACAAGAGAATCAAGTAATACCTAAATACTTAATATTCTTCACGCCAATGGACCAACGGACGGAAGCTGGATTCCAGTTTCCAACAATATTCTCAATTTTTATTTGTCGGCAGATGCGTTCGTGCACGGAATTCTCGTGGCAATTTTCACTCTGTCTCTCTCTCTCTCTCTCTTGGACTCTGTATGACTCATTCCCTCTCTCTCGCTCATCGAGGAGGCAATACGTCACCGATAAAATGAGCGCGGAGATAATCGAAGAGGTTCGATGCAGAGTCGGTAGAGCACAGCCATGTCTGACGAGGGGTGAGTGGAAAGTAGTAGGGCAGAGGTGGAAGGGAAGTCGATCATTTGTTAGAGAAATTCAATAATGCGACCGACGGGTGACAGGAGCCCCGTGACGTCACCCATCCAAGGGGGACGAGACCCAGAGCTCGTCATCGTTTATCAATCAATTTGTTATTTTTCACCGTTCCCCATGCCGATCCAAAGACTTTTGTATACTCGTTTGACTGCTGGTGTGCACCATAACGCCATTTTCAAATCGACGAAATATCTTTCAGGACGATACCGCATGATTTCTTTAAAACCTGTGTACGAATACGTGAGGCTCATTATCCGAAGTAACTACCGATTTTCTGGAAACTGATACCCCGGTACGTTTCGACACTTTTCACAGACTTTTCCCTACTTAATGTCTCTACGAAATGACGTCGCTCTAGAGTGGCTTGCTGATATATTTATATTTCAATGGATATTGTATATCTGTATAATGAAAGGTGCCTTTTTTGCGCGGTTACTGTAAAGAGTCGGTGCTTCGCTGGCTTTTCACGTTACAACGTATAGACGAAGCAGGTTAGAGTGGCTTGGCACTTTTTTTCCGGGAAAATCCATTCTCCTTGGCGAATTAGCCAAGTCGAAGGAGAATGCATTCCGTTTTCATTATTTCGAGTGGGAACCGCGTGGAGGATATGAGAATTTTTTGGAATTCTTTTTTTTTACGTAAAAACTACGTGAATAAATCTGATCTACTGAAAATTTTGCAGTATTACCAATATTACCTATTCTCCGATCTGTGCTTGGTGCTGGAACAGCCACGAGGTCTATTGCGCAAAAAAAGACGAAGAAACCGCTGAGTCGGAGTGGGTGAGAAAAATAAAAGAATTCGCGAAAAAGATTCTATCCAAGTAAAAAAAAAGAAAAAAGACTAAAGAGAAACGTGGTTAATAGGTTGCCTGGATCAAAGCGATAGCGGCTACCACAGACTATGTGCTCCTGTCCAAAGGGTGAGTATTAACTTTTCCGAAGGGTTGAAGGGCTTTTACTCGAGAGGAGCCAAGGGACGTATTTCCATGTAACCAACCCCCGAGTGAAACGGCAAAGAAATTAGCGACGGTCGCGACTTCCAAACAAACGAAAACTACCCGATGGTCCTTCTGAGAATGCAACAAAAAATACATCTAAAAATTGTAGTAGACAACAAAGAAAATAAAAAAAAAATTCGACAACAATACTCCCGAGCATACGTGGTACCACACCCCTGCGATATGCAACCCTTAAAAAAAAAGTGGGGTTGAAAAGAAAATACGAATTAATATCGGTTAAAAAGTTGGAAAACATTGTCTCTCGCTAAGGGTTGAAGGGATGGGGCTCCTCATCTATCCAAGGGCCACCCCCTCTTCCTCCCGCCACCATCCCCCAACCATCCTTAAGTCTCAAGAGAGTCGCGTGCCTACCGACCATAGGAAGGGTTGCAACACGGACTGTAGAGTGAAAAGTAAACAGAGTAGCAAACCACCCCTTCCGTACTACCCTTCATGCCACGTGCACACTCAACCAACCCCTCCATACGTGTAAGCATCAACCTACAGGCGTATTCGACTCATCGAATGGACGTAGATAGGCGCGAGGTGCGCGAGTTTGCCGCCGATTATTAATGGCACTAATTAATTGTAATTCACTGTTCCAGAGGGCAGTTGTCTCGCCTCCGATACATTTACCCGACTGACATTCGTGTCTGGCTAGTACCGACTGTACCTACTGACTACAGACACAGTACACTCAGTGGCAGAATTTCGCACGTCCGTACAATCGGATTCCGATAAACGCATGAAATTCTGATTATTATCATTATCAGATAGAATATCAATAATGAACTGTCAGTACCGCAGACGGGTGTACCTGACTAGATTGGTCGATTGCGTAAATTCAAAGTATTTTGAAGGTTTTCCTTGAGGTCAATTATTTCAATTTGAAATTTCACCAAAAATTGACAAGAGTGTCTGGTTTATCTAGATTTTCTTCCTTTCGCGTCTGACGTCCTATTGGTCGGACCTAAAGTCGTAAGGGACAGCCTTCAATTCCGTCGGGTTAATTGTACGGGTAGGAAACGTTAAGGCGCGAATGGCACTTTACCCCAAAACTGTAAATTCGTATAGGTTACCTCTGCCCTGTTAGAGCTTGACCAAGACTTTGCAAGGGGAATCCCCGAATCCCTTGATAACCTATTTAGATACGGTAGAGACACAGTCGGCAGTTCCTATTGGACGGGTTACAGAAGCCAAACGGACATACGGACGGATGAACGAATCCAGGGATGGACGAACACGCGACTAAGGGTGACTTTGGCTACTCTGCCATCAGGGGTGGCACCTGATGCGTAGAATTTAAGGGGTTTGCCGTGGGGTCGTCGGCAATTCGAGTCCGAGATAGCGTTAATGTACGTCGTAATCGTAAGTCCTGGACCACTAGCTTCAACTCGATTAAGTTTACGATCTTCTTTACCGATTAGCGAATCAATTCTGATAGTACTTTTTTTTTACCTCCTCTTTCCAACCAAATTTACTTAATTCTTACATTTTTTTTCTTCAGGTATAAACGTTAATTGTAAACAAGAGCAGTAATACTTGAGTTATGAGAGACGAATTCCTCTCATTCTCTCTAAATCTGTGACTTTACTCTCCGACGACTACTACCTAGTGATAGTGACATTGTAATTTCCCTAACCCTAGTTATATTCTCTTTGGTTATCCATGTGGGATAGTTTGCAATTAGAAGTTTGCAATGGCCGTCGAGTACACATTTGCACAGTGGTTGGTTCTCTCTGAGGACCACATAAGTTTTAAGATTAACTGGGACGAATCGTAAAGTATTTCGTTCAAATTGACGTTTGGATCGTTCGAGATGATTATTCATTTAAAAAATATATATATATAATTTCGTATAATAATATTTGGATTTTTCACGAAATCGAAGAAGGGGGTTAAAATTTTTTTTCAATTTTATGCATCTGAGATCAATGACCATTTTAGGCAGATTGACGACTGGCGCGTGCACGCGATAAAAGTAAACTGCACCAGAAGAAGGTGCTAAGAGAGACGAAGAGAGGAGAGACGCTGGAATATTTAAAGAGGGTAAGAGAGAAGCAGGAATTTCATTAGTGGTTCAAGATGAAGCAGCAGGTTCCCTCAGCATCCACCACCGAATCATCCTCACCAGATTTCTATGGTGTGTATATATATATATATATTTATTCACTATCATCCGTTCTCTTTACATTTAGCGTTTCATCTTTAACGCAAGCCCGAACCTTTGGGCTCTTCCTTTTCTTGGCTCTCGTTAAACCAAAACAATTCCACTTTTAATTTTATTAACCCTACGCCCAGGCATATTAAAAAGCTGCTGCTGCCTAGCGAAGCCATTTGCCCAGGCCTGCTTCGCTCTTCAGGAACGATAAACCTTTGCTATTATAAACGCCCGACCTAATCCGGTCCCTTCGGGCCAATCTTCGCGGTTGATTAAATTGCCGGCAACAAAGAGTCTCTAGATCCCGCTCTTTGGCCTTGGATAAAACGCCATTGAGAAATATCAAGAATCTTCGTAGACATATATATTGGTCCATGATCCATTACTATATGTGTACTTGTGGTATACAATGCTTGCTGTATACCAATATAAACATGTGACTACAAGGCAGAATGATAAATATCAATATCAACGTGGGAATTAATCAATAGCGCAATGCGATAAGAGCAATGAGCTTATCGGTCAATTATAATTTCCGTTGGTTAAAGTGGATTTATAAAAAAAGAAAAAAATTTCATCAAGTAATTTCTTCCTCGGAAATTTTCCTCGCAATTTCATTACGTCACCGATCGCCCCTGTCGATTTGATTCGCGGAATTGCCAAAGCACGATAACCGCCATGTTTTATTGCTTCGGCGTCCCGACGCTTAACGACCCCTACGAAGTCATAAGCTTTTTGGCGAAAATCTGCTTGATCAGGTTTGCTTGGTCACTTCTCGTGTCAGCCCTTAGTAAATAATCGGATAATGATTAAAATTTCTCTCACGATCGATACTCGATCTTCGATTTATGAAGAATTAAGCGAATGATAATTCTCTGATTTTATCGGATACTACAACGACAGAGCTATGAAGTTTCCGCAGTCTGTCGTGGTCTAATGAAAATCGATATGTGATCGATAACTCTAGCTTTTGTTTCTTCCTTTACTTCCGGCGTGCTTTTACGTCCCAGGACGAAATCCAGCACTGGTCGGTGATAGATAACTGATTTTCCCTTCAAGTTTTCAGTCCGGTCTACTGTTACCGATACGTCAAAGTTGACTATAGGTATCGTCAATTTGTGACAGTTTCGTATCGATTTTCAAAGTAAATAAAAAGCAACCCCTTCTGCCTCAAGACACGCAGCTAACTTCACTAAGGAAACAATGGGTACCACCACCAAAGTCATAAAATTCCCATTTCCCGCGAGTCTAAGGGATGAAGGAGTCTGCTTCGGTGCTTTAGTCACGGGAAAACAAGGCAGTAATAAAATGTTCAGCCCTCCACCCCCCAAATAAGTAGGATCAATCCAGATCATCGAGATATCAAATTCAAAAAAACATGCCCGCCCCTCCAAAAAAAAGTATAAACCCCTGCAAGATATTTTTATTTTTCAAACAAACAAAATGTACTCGAAACCACCAAAAACAACGATCGGCAAGAAACCGTGAGATTTCGATATTCGTGACGTCATTAACGATTTCTCCCGTAGTCCTTGAAAGCTCCGGCACAAAAGGACCGGCAGCTCGTCGAGGGTGGTATAAAAGTATGGGCGGTGGGGCCCGAGGGAGGACACAGTGTAGCTTCTCGTATGAAAGGACATAACAGGCAGAGATAGGCGTACAAAGACGCGTAACACTATGGGGATAAGAGAGAAAATAGAGGAAACTGGGAAAGCGCAAAGAGTCGAGATTGCGCGCTATCGTGGTTGGCCCCTGATGTTACGTAAGTGAGTAGCAAGAAAGGTAGGTAGGTACAAGTTGGGTAGTTAAGTAGGTAGGTAGATGAGTACGTGTAGTTTGACAAAAGGGTTGAGAAGAAGTAGTAGAAGAAGGATAGTACTAGGGGGTGTTGCGAGAGGGGTAACGGTAAAATGTCACAAGTACATCGGGGTTGGATTGTGGTTTCGAGGGAGAATTTTCGTATAAGGGAGAAAGGCCGTGAATACGAGCGATTATATATATATATAGCTTCTAGAAGTGCGTTACGCCTGATATCTGGATGCCTTAGAGGCTACGACCGGGGGTAGATGTGCTCAAGAATTTAGCATAAATGAAATGGTTTAGTCAACGCAAATGGATATTAGCCTGGACTAGATAGCTAGGCAGTAAGGTGAGAAGGTGGTAAGGTTGGTAAGGACTACCAAACTTACCCATGTTTACTCGTGTATCAGGTTTACCATGGGTCTACCCCATTTTCACCACCCCCGAGGACATTTCGTGTCCGCCGGAAGGTTTCGCACGTGCGAAAAGGCCAACGTCACTTGGGGCTGTTTCTAAGTAGGTATCGATGAAGGCTGTGTCGTCGCATTTTACAATTGAAAATAGACTCGAGGATTTCGGCTGTGTGATGAAGATAGGATTCGATCGGTCTCTGCTGATCAACCCCTATTATCATGGAACGATACAATTTTCTAGTCTACAGGAAAATATATGAAACATTCTTGTCGAGGGTGAAAATGCTATAGGATTCGTTAAGAAGGAATATATAAGGGATGAATATGTATATCGTCAATGATGGTTTGACATTTTTTAAATTCAATATACGGGGTAGTTTAAGTGCGTTTCTCTGTGAATGTATAAAGGAAATGAAGAAAAGAAAAAATGTAATTACTCAACCCCGCGGGCAATATTTTTTTTTTTTTTTTTCTTTTTACCAATGAATTTCGCCATTCAGGGATTTATGCAGTTTTTTTTTTTTCTTTTTCATTTCTCTCGTTGCATCCTCGTGGCTTTGTTAACGAGGAGCCGTTTTCGATGAGGACACGAATTCGGGGGATGCGCCATTAACCGGATGAGGATGTCTGCACTCGAGCAGGAAGTGCGTCTCGAGATTCCTGGTGCATGCTCTGAAGAGTTCACCGATGACTGCTAAAGCTGGTAGTGGGAGAGAGAGAGAGAGAGAGAGTGTGCCGGCGCGTCGCGTTATTGCGAGACGGAATGACCTCGGCAAATTACGGTTGGCGTTGAGCAAAAAAGAATAATTGCGTTTTAACGGCAGTATAAATATTCATAATCGCGTAATTAAAGTGCGCCGGGTGCGGGACGCCGCGCAAAGGCTACAGACCACCGAGGATACAACAACAGGGCGGAGAAGGAGAAGAAGGGTCGGGGACGAAGTGGATGGCCAGAGAGAGGGGGGGGGGGTCTAAAGTGGTGATTGCGAGGATGCTGCCGAGCGAGGAGCGACGGGATTCGCGAGAAGCACAAAAGGAGGACTGCGCATGCGCGAGCGCGCGCTTTTCGAAAATTTCCCCTTTATTCGCCGTTCGAACGTGCGCATAAAGTGAAAATGTAATTATATAATTTATTGATTTTTCAAAATCGTCCAAAAATACCGACGGCGTCTACTCTGCCACGTTTCTCTTAACGCGCAAGGTACGAGGTAACCTGTATCCACGTTATCTAAAGAGATACGCACTGACCGGAAGTATATGAATTTTTGTCGGATCGTTCTAACAAATTAGAACAGCTGAGTGGACACAGCATCCCCGGCAAAGTTTATCCGTAGATACTGCGTGTCCGAGTATTCCCGATTCGTAAAAGTCCCGTGGGAATAATTCTAGTAGGGACTCTCGCCAAAGCCCCCAGACAAGCGCAGCGACTGGTGGAGTCTCAAGTATCGGTCGAATGAAAAAAGAAAAGCCAAGAGAGTCGAAAGAAAATGGATCGAGCGTGGCGAAGATAACAAAAAAAAAAAGATGGCCGATTCCAGTCTACGTCGTAGAACGTTAAACGAGACAGACTGATACATCGTATACTACGTTATTTCGTACAGTACGGAATGAGGATAAAAAAAAAAATAAATAAATAACAGAATAAAGAGGAACGCGCAACAACAGCGACCGGCCGGTGGGGTGCAAGGTCATTTATGTTTGATTTAAATTGCCCAATTTGGCAGCGCTCTGACGCAATATACCAACGCATTTATATCGCGCGCGATACAACGTCGACCATTTTTCGAGCAATAACAACTTCAATTTGGCAGTACGCGACTGACTTACGTTCCGCGTGGTAGATAATTTTTTTGCACCCCTCCACGCCCACAGGTCGTTCCCGTCGTATTTCACCACTTCCATAATTTTTTTGCATTTGGGATAAACCCCCCCCCTTACCACCCCACCGCTAACTCTGTCCGTTACAAATTCAAACGACACGGCGATTTGGCAACACGCGAATAGGAACGAAAATTTGCTTTATTACTTTATTCCCAGTCGAACGTATAGCGGACACCGTACGAATTATTTCCCGTACCGCTTTAGGACGTACGTGTACATTACGTAATGGGAAAGAACGAGCGTGACGATCGTGCAGCATAACAAACGTTTAAAAAGATGAAAATTCAAATACAGCCTCTTGTTGGAATGTATCTCTAGTTGAGATACGATCGTTCGTATCCTCTTGTCTTTTTGGTGAGACTAAGAGAAGGGGAAAAAAGTGTGGATAAAATAAAAATGGCGCTGACCCACGTCAGGACAGATTACGAGCGTTTGTAGGTTCTCGATGATACAGTCGCTTCACTGGGTTGCTCGGTACGTAGGTATAGGTGCATTGCCAGGGCCGTAAATATGCACGCAGACTGCAGAGATACTGTGTGCAACAGCGTGCAACCCAGTGGCATACGTTGCTGTTAGGATGCTGGATGAACGTGGGTAAGGATGGGCGCTTCAGTGAATACGACGAGGAGCAAGTTGGTAGACGTGGATGAGCACTGCACTTGCGGTGCATTCTGTGCGCTTATATGCACGACCCGTGCCCGAGAAGTGCTTCTCACGGCACTTCTGGCCCAGGGCTACGTTTGCTGTATAATATTAATAACCGGTAGTATATTACAGTCTTCCTTCTGCACTGTTCTCCACTGGCTTCTTTTATTTTTCTTATTTTACAAGAAACGATAATTACACCGATCTGCACGGATCGTAAGTCAAATGGGGAGCAGCACTGATTGATTCAAAAGTCAAAGTGTCGTCGAGAACCGCAAACGTTATTTTGACGTATGCAAGTCGACTTGAGCTTCTTTTGTCGTGGTTATTCGAGTAGAAGAAAAATGACGTCTTAAAATGAAGAAAGAAAGAGAGAGAGAGAGAGAATGAAAAAGAATGAAAACATGGATATAGATGAGTGAAGTTCGTGGAGGGAAAATGTAAAGGGGATAGGTACGGACGGGAGGGAGGGAGGGAGGGAGGGCTACCAAGGAGTAATGAAAGCGAGAATAAGAGAGGAATGATAATGAGTAGACGACAAGGAAGAAGGACGAGGACGCGGATGAGAATCGGTAGTATAGAATAAACGTGAACGTCTGGAAATGGCGGGCACGACGGTGTCTTCGTTTTATCGCGTAGCGCGCTTAATGAATTCAAAAGCATGTTAACGCAGCCGCCAAAGAGCCTCGTGAATATGCAGGCAGCGACGTAAACTTCGAGCAGTTATTTTTAATTGCAGTTTTTGTTTCCGGTCGCGACGCCAATTTTTACGTCGTACCTACCGCTACCGCTGGTCGCGTCTGCCTTTTCTGCGCCCTTCGTACGAATAGGGAAAACGAGAAATCGCGCGAACCGCGTTCATCTAGCGGTATCATTGCTTAAAAATCGTACAGGC
>JARPRG010000295.1:357530-369990 GCA_031001745.1 Hartigia nigra
TAAATTTTTGCGTCGTGATTTAATTTTTATAGGTATGAGCGATTTTGTCTGTCTACGCTATGAGTGTCTTTATCTAGATGATATCCGATGTAGTACCTCTCTCTCTCTATCTATCTCTTTAGAAACTTGGGTAGATTAACGTTTTCGGGGATGACTCCTTCCGCATTGAAGGTAAATATCATGGGAAGATACCGGGAAGGATGTTACACCGTGGAAAATACGTTCGTATTTCATGAAAACTTTTTAACTTGTTCCACGAACTTTGCACGGATCGAACATTCGACATAGATTAGTCTGCTCTCCCTTTTATTACTTATGACATTTCAACGAACGGTTACCCGGCACCCGTGAGGTAGAAAGGGTGGGTTCCCTTAAAGGAGGGTGAAAAGAAAGAAAAAAAAGAAAAGAGAGATCGGAAGGGAGAGTGCAAGAGAGAGATAGGAAGAAAAATGAGGATTAAGAGAAAGAAGAGTAAGAGAAAGCAGGAGTGACGGTGGTTGGAATTCTTTTACGGGCAGGTCGAGGGTCACGTAAGTTAACCACCCCATGGGAATTCGCAACCACCCCTCAACCCCCCGCCCTCGAAATCATTCCTATTCTAACGGCGAAACAATCAAAATAATATCTCATTTCACGACCGACCCACAGAGACCTGGTCGACCTAGCCAATCTACGCTTTCAAAGGGGATAAAAAGAATGAACCAATTAGCACCTGCGCTTAACGCAGTTCTTCTTTTCTCTCTTTTTAGGGGGAATTCAGGTAAAGTTGGCACGTGGCTAGATTCATACGCTTGATAACTGTACGCTACGTTTTTGCCCTACTTTGGTTCTGTGTGTGACGCAGAAAAAAAAAAAAAAAACAAATTGTTGAAAGACAATGAAAATGATATAATCCGACTGAAACTTTGGAAACAAACCTTGCTGTGTGCAATTGCAGGATAATTAAAATAAAAGCCACACACACCCCCCCCCCCTTGAAAATTTCATAATTAAATATAACAGAAGGCACGAGGTAATTAGTCGCATGAAATATATCGGCATTCTTACGAACTACGTCGAAGCACGCTAGGCAAATAAATTCGCATGTAAGAAATGGCAATATATACACTGTAGTCGTCAGTGGGCAGAAAAGTCGCTGCTACGCGAATTAAAGAAATTTAATACGGTAATTTGTTATCGTATAGATATACACGTCTGAAGTCTTTAAGTTTTACTTGGTCATAGTTCAAATGTTATGGGGGGGGGGGGGGGGAAATGGCCTAAGAAAATAAATGAAAATGACAGGGCTCGGGTCTAAAATGAAGATAATCGATGGAATTGCACTTGGCAAAATGAAAAATGCGAAATAATTCGACCGAGTGGATGGCCCTTGGTTTTTAATTGTGTTCGTTAGTTGAAAATAGCGTGCAGTAACGTGCGCCATTATCAAAGCTCAAACGTTCGAGTGGGTTGCAGCTCTTCAGGTACCCAGTCGCCACTAGGACTATGTAGTACCTAGATGAGGTACGTACCTACGTGGAACTTGTGGAACTTGTGGAACTCTAGAAACACTATAGACGAATGAACTCAGTTTGAACAGGACTGCACAGGTATAACAACTAGGATGTAGCCTCAATCTGAAATTGTCAAGCAGAGTGGGTCCAGGGCAAAATGCATTTGACCCACGAGCAATTGTCGTCTGTGAACTTGCTGACTGATTGGAATAAATTTATAATGATTAATAAAATGATAAGTCAATTATTTCATAAGTTTTTACTGTCATCTACTTTATCGACCGTGTCATTGTCATTTTTTGTTTTTTAATTCTTTAATAATCCGCTAATACGCACTTTCCTGCTTGCGTAATTTCTCGACCTTCGAAGCCCGTCGCCCGAGTCACGCTATACGGGTTTCCGTATAGACGCATCGATACGAAACTAACGTATCGATCGTCGAAATAACGATAATCGATAAATTTATATCTAATCTAATATCATTTATATCCAATCAAGATTATTAATCCTGATTCCACTGTACGAACGCTATGAAGTTATAGGTTATATATGTATATCACACGGAATAAATACAGGTTAATCAAAGGCTTATAAATTGCATAACACCGTTATAAAGATTCTATAAGACTACAGAGCAATGATATGTGAGATATAGAGATGAAATTTAATTCTTTTTTTTTTTACAATTAATCTATTATTAAATCAAGTGGCAATTCTTATCTAGAGTTATGTTATGGTTATCGTTCGTGTCGTTATCTCCATTAATCGAGCGATGACGTGTCGATCTTTCTAGTATCTATTGGCATTGAAACTCACTGCGTTAACGGTCAAAGCAAAGCTTGCAAGACGAAGCACTGTTCACGTAAAATCTGGCAGAAACTTAAAAGTAAATTGCGAAAGAAGTAACACGCTGCAAGAAATCGAGAACGAAGCTGTGCGTGACGCGTTCGGACAAAAACTGAAGGCGCAAAAACAAAGGAAGACCAAACGTTGCCAGGACACTGTGAGAAATTAATCAGGAACGTACATACATACAAGGAACGATACGAAAGTTACACAAAAAAATATTCAACTATTTTCGTAAGAATAATTGAAAAAAAAAAAAACACAAAAAAACTAAATAATGAACGTCTAGTAATGAAATAAAAATTCATCTTAAATCTTATCTCAATAGTCTTACCAATGAAAAAATTGCAAACGTAAGTTCCCTTAAAAAAAAAAAAAAAACAAACAAATTATCGACATATTTTCAAATAATATAATTTCATCTCCAGAATGAAAGTATACCGGAGATAAATGAAGCGTATGCTGCGATCTTAGAAGGAAAGAGAAAGAGGAAGGATAGCAAAAGAATTTCATTGTATGCAATTCCACGTTCCCGATAATTTCATAAAAATAGCAAATACCGTACGTCCATCCTTAAAAAGTAGCGCCGATAAACGGTCGGTAAGAACGAACGAGATATATATATATATATCCAATAGAACGCAGCAGCAATTATCAGAAGTTGAAAGCAGCTGATTGGAGTTTAATCGACTTTCTACGGTTACACTTTGTAGCATCGGAACACGGGGAGCCCGTCATAACAGTGGAACGGTTTAATTAGGAAGTTCCAGTGAAATAGCAGCCAGCCATCGCGCCATAAAGTTTCTTCCCCCCCGGTTGTTGCAGCGAGAGCCAAGTATTTCATGTTAACCTCGACTCCGGCAGTGCCGGTGCCGTCGCGACGTCGTGCCGACGTCCCGGCCGGTGCAGGTTGCGCACTCGGATGTACCTGAACCACGCGCGGTTTAATAAGCAAAGTTTTAAGGAGCACCTTGGTAACCAGGGTGCCGTTTCGTCTACCGTTTCAAGGTCAGCCGCCCGTTCAACCTATTTCAACTCGACGTCATTATGCCTTTTTTCTTTTTTCTTTTTTTTTTTATGACCGTTGTAAAGAGGATTTTACGTCATTTTATATTGTGAATAATCGATAACGCATCTACGGGCTACGTGCATATATTATACGAATAATATTGTTATTAATTATATAAAATATTTAAATATTTTTAAATAGACATTTTTTACCTTCAAATTTGCAATGTTTCTCTATCACATTTTCGATACTATCGAATACTCGACTGTTCAAACACGACTGCCACGATACGAGGTATCGGCAGATTTTGAAATCGTGTCGATTTATTTACAGTCATTTAATATATAGACACAGTAGACCAACATTACGTTGGTCGATAAACAAATTGCGATGACGTCCCCCACTCCACCCATCACACTTTATTTTAATTAAATTCAATTTGAATTAACCCAATTTTGTTTTACCTAATTCGATTTAATTTAATGGCCTCTCGAGTAGCAAAACAAAAAAAAAGAACGACATGTTACCAAATGGAGATGCTGTCGTTAGTCACGTGAGCAGGTATCATCCTACCGACTGGTGGGATGACGTCAGAATTTTTTTTTTCAAAACTAAAAAAAAAAACATCTTATCGCCACCTATATATATATTTGTTATGAACGATGTACAAGCCTTATCATAAACCCCGTTATAAACGAGTATCAACGATTTTCATATTATACAGACCTCTTCCAATTCGCCCCATTTCGTAATACGTTACAGTTGGCAGCACTGAAATTGGTAAATTCTCTTGGGTGTCGAACAAGAGCAGAAGTGAATTCGCTAGCTGGAAAATGAGAATGAGGAGCAAAAAAAAAAAAAAAAGGGAGCATGGAGATACCAGGAGAAATGGCCAGTTCGTCGTCGGACATTTGCTCAAAGAGGGGCCAGAACGTTCGGATCCTCGTCATTGGCGTAGCCATAACGAAATATTAGCGTTCCAAGTTCTATCGTCGTTTCGTTTGCATGACTACGTCTGCCTTCTATTATCGGCAAAAATGATTAAGGTCACGACAGTAATGCTGGCCAACGAGAAGGAAATTTTCATTCTTTCTCCTACCCGATAATCGAAAGAGGCACATTATTTCGAAGGGGATAGAAGCTCGATACCAAAATATATTAAAACCCCCACCCCTTCGGCCATTAATTTATAATTTTACGAACATTTTAATAATATATTATTATCCAAACAAAATATTTTACTCTTATACTACCCGATACCAGACACCTTATAATCAATCAAAACAAAAAAAAAAACATACTAATTTACCTATAAAATATTTATGTAATACGCTGCAGTAATAAATAATAAGACTAATTTTAAGGGTTGATTATATCTCGATTAAAGTTACTATCGAAAGACAATTAGCTGGTCTGTCAAGTTTAATGAATTATTTTCATATTTTTATACGATACTCTACCACTTTAAGGCATTGTTTACCCACGAGCTGATTATTATAACTTATTGATCTGGATACTATATTTCTTACGTATGCTGCAAGATAGATACGAAAAAATCTCATTCCGAAGCATAAACGGCTCGAATCCCGTGTCCCATAAAGGGGCCGATAAAATTTGCCTCTTTATAGGGGGGAGGATAAAAAAAAAAAAAAAAAGAAATCGTAGATATCTCTCATTAGCTGTAACTTCTCATAACGGTATCATCCGCTGTCTATGCCAATACGTAGCAGATACCAACTGTAGCGTTTCGAAAGTAATTTCTCGCCATAAATACATAAATACATAAAGCGGACAGGATCGAACCCTCCGATACAGAATAACATGGGATTCTCGTTTAGGCGTACTACTACTACTTTATTCGATGGTCCCCCGCCCCTCCCCCTCCCCACTCGATAACGGATTTACGTGTAAATAGAAAGAAGGGCCGTTCGGAAAAAAAAAAAATGAATATGAAAAAAACAATGTAAGCGTGTATACATGCATATATAATATGGGTGATACCAATAATAGGAGAAGGAAAGAAAATCGAAGAAACTTCGAAAGATTTGACATTATTTAAATGGACGATAGGCATGAACCTTCGACCTTAAGGAAGGATAGGGATATTCATTGGAGGTCTTTCTCTCTCTTTCTTTTTTTTTTGTTTCTTTTTTTTTTTCTACATCGGATAATTCAAAGCCAAATATTCGTAACGGTAGTTTATCGTACTCGAGGGAGGTTAAAGCTCAAGGTAAGCAAGCTTTATTGCCGGGCAACGATAACCCACCTGCCTTCTTCGTTCTCTACATATATAAAAGGATACTGGCGAGAATATTTAACTAGAATGAATTAAAAAAAAAAAAAAAAAAGAGGGACAGGGGGAAAGAGAGAGAGGGTAGCAGGTCGAATTCATCGTTTTCACTGTATCCGGTGGCCGCGTGTCTGTGATTTAGAGGAGATTTGCAATTTTACGTAATGCACACGGGTAGCTGATTGGCATCGTGGACTCGACGCAATGCATTTTCTTCGTAAATTTGCAAAAACCAAGCAGCATATGGCTTAATTAAGGTTATCTCTCAATGGACAGTTAATATATATATATATTTTACGTAGATTCTTCGTTGATATTTTGTTTCTTTGAAATTCTTAGGCTCCTAAGAATATCAAAGATAAAAATATGTTAAGCAAAGACAATTAGATATCTCGTACAATTTTTTTGGGGGAATTTTGAATTTCAAGAAGTATATAGCGATTCATGTAACTAATATATATATATATATATTTATATGTGAGATTCGGTTAGGGCTGGTGAGCATCGTCGCTAAATTCTATCCCGTGAAAGCGCTAGTCGTAAAAGCATGGGTCCCTCCGAATTGACGAGGCTGCAGCCACCGTCTGACGGAATACAAATTGATCGCAAAATAATTCATGAAGCCGCGAAATGGCCCATCCAATAAGGACCCTCGGAATTACCGGTCAAATTTGTCCCGAAAAGCATGAAACAGTCGTCCAGAAACGGGGAAAAATAATTCATGAAAGAGGTGGGAGCTTCGAACTACCACCAACACTTCTTGCCACTTCTTTTTTTTCTTTTTTTTTTTCACTTCAAAACCCTTGCTACGCGAACTTGTCCGTCGGGTTCATATATTCTAACTACACCCAGGGGCTAGAAATTTTCAACCCTTACACCCTTACACCCTTACGGCCATGTACGCCATACACATTGGCTTCCCGACAGCCACAAGGGTTCTTCTTCCTCGTATGTGCGCATTACGATTCCGGCCGAGGGGTTTCGTTTTCACGCTGTTAAAATGATGGAGTAATAATTTTTTTTAATACCCCTTTCTACCACCCCAACAACCACGACGACTTCGACGCTCAAGGGTGGGTTTTAAAGGGGGGGGGGGGGGGGCGAGACGACTCGACCGACGCTCCCAGTGGCACAAACGCTTGCTGAGTGGACAATTATGAGGTACTTAATTTTCAAGCCTTGCAATTCTTTGTGCACTTTTCCAACCCTTACTATCTGTCTCTCTAACCCTTTCTTTATTCAACCCTCTCCTCTTACTATCTACGTCCTTTTCTATCTCAGTCATTTAACCTCCCACTCTGTCGGATGCGACCTCTCACGTTCACGGGCGTGCAAGTTCGCATCTTCCAAAACTCCCACGTAGACACCTCGATGGACCATCTCGATCGACGATCTTTTCACGAAGTGCTGCCCATCTCTCGAGTATCCCTTTCATTCGGACACTTCACCTTGAGTGTCTAAAGTTGTATAGATAAGACCCCCCCCCCCCCCGCCCACCAAAAAAAAAGTAGATCATAGACAAAGTATCGGAGCCTATATCCCCTGTAATTCTTCAACCCCTTAAGAATCGATGAAATTGTTTTTTTATATTTTTTTTTTTTTCAAAATTTCGAAATTTTTTCGTGATCGAATTAGCGGAAAAAAAAAAGACAAAATTTTTATGTACACTATAAACACAATGACTAATTTGTAATTTATAGGTTACGTGCCTTTCTATATGAAACTTCTATTTCATTGCTTCGTTCAATGGCTGGCCTATTGGTCGTGTCTCTGGTTCTCGCTCTTGGGTACGGATCGAAGGCACAGGCGTCCGCGCGGCGCCGGTATCCGACGTCGCGGCGCCTACATAGTCCGAGAGTACGAGTATAAGAGCGGAGAGAGGGAGAAAGAGGGAGCGGTTGGCTTCCAACTCCGAACTCTTTAAAACCACTTTTTCAAAATTATCATCCTGTAGTACAGACTAGTCTAGCCTAACCTAACCTAACCTAGACTACACCCACTCACGATTTCTTCTATGGTAACAACGACTCTAGCTCATTCTCTCTCTCTCTCTCTCTCTCTCTCTCTCTCTCTCTCTCTCACTCTCTGATCCTTTCATCGTTCCCATGCACGTTATTCACATTCTCGCGTTGAACCTGGCAGCTGGTTTTCTTCGACTCTTGATATACGACACGAAATAAAGCCACAGTCGCATTCATGGAAACGCGTCGTTAAGTCTAGGACATTTTTATTCTTCCATTAGTTAGATAAATTTCCCCTTAAAAAAAAAAAAACCTAGAACCATAAAAAAAAAACTGCTGCTTTCAAGTCGAATACGTAAAACGAAGGTTTACCTAAAACTAAAAGACTGATTACGAACCAATATGATATTATCGATGAAAAAAAAAAAATCCCAATTTTCAAATTGCGGCATATAGTCGAAATGCCAGCGTAAAGGTGTCCCTACTTCAAGTTATTCTATAAATTTCGCGTAACGAATTTCATAGGACGACGTATTTTCGTCACGACCACGCGAACCTATTCCCAAGGCAATCTGTTCCGTAATAGCATCCTAACGGAGTTACCCTTTGCACTCCACGACCTTTTCTACTACGAGTCTTTTTAGTCTCTCTTGTCGCCTATGATACAATCAGAAACAAATTCGATCAATTCTCAGAAATACTCACGTAAATTGGCTTGTTCAGTCACCAGTCGCTAGGCTCTTCCCTCCATGGGACGATTCCATGGGGATGGTTGAGAGAAGCGATGACCCTCTGTAAAACAAGAAGAAAAAAAAAAAAAAAACCAGGGTGAAATAACTAAAGACAAAAAACAATCATAGTATTCAGTATTCAGAAGAAAAATCTCAAAAGAGTTTCATGACAAAAATTTATATTTTAGTCTCCCTCGGAGTACATTTTTAGTACGTCTTTTTTTTTTTTTTTTTTCCTGTGAAACATCGAATTCCAGGTGTATATATATATATTTATATATATTTATCATCACTATGGGTATTACGAGCAACCCTTAAAATACACTCTACCGAATTTTCCCTTATGCTTTCTGCACGAGGGATAAATAAATCCAAAAAATCTTTCTTTACCCTCGAAAAAGTGGCACCCTTAGAAAGGGTGCAAAAAGAAAAAAAAACATTGTCGCGAGTCCATAGTCTTCTCTTACTTTTACGATAAGCCGTATCTAACCTACTAGGGATACGTATAAGGGGATGTACGTGCAACCCCTATCATACTCACATACTCGCGGCCGAGTTAGTGGGCAAGACTGTAAGTACAGACACCCTAGAGACAACCCCGTAACTCGTCCACGTGGAAGCACAGAGTCATAGGCGGATAAAATGGGATCGTAGAAATGAGGAATCTCAAGGGCTCGAACGTAATAATAGGAAAGAGAGAAGAGAAAGGAACGAAGTAGAATAGTACATAGTAGTAACAGTAGATACGTAACTTTACGTTCAGACACGGCGTCTCCTATTATACCGACTCTTACCACTATCCGCCATTACGAAAGTCATGATATCTCGGTATCCTAGACACGAGTGAAACTCGTAAAGCCAGTAAATTTTTCGTGATCCATTACAAAATAATATTTCTCACTCTGACGACGCTGGCGCCATCTAGTTATTATTATTTTCTTTTTTTCGTTTCCTTCCAAAAAAAAATTATGAGCTATCGCGCTCCACGTTTCTTCTTGCCTTCTTTATGCGCTTCTCCTTGCCCTCTTTACGATCTTGGCTCTACGCCTTGCCAAATGGTAGGTACCTACGTACCGCTAACAATGGGACTGACAATTTTTCGAAGGGTACCAAAAGCCCTAATGCGTCTTTATGTTAGTCACAAATGGCTTTGTATACGTAGTGGAAAAAAAAAAAAGGTACTCGTATCGCTATATCACGTTGGTCTAAGATCGAAGATAAAGATGGAGAACGATGCGTTGTAGAATTATTTTTGTCTTTTAATCGATACAAAAGTTAGCGGATTAATAAAAAAGAAATTGTTTTCCTGATACTGGCAGATAAGACAGAATATACGTAACAGAGATTGATAAGGAAATCTTTGACGCGTCTTGATTGAAGAGATACAAAATTATAGCAGTATATATATATATATATATATAAAGTCGATCCACCAATAAAATAACCTAAAGTGACAGATAGAAAAAAAAAACATATTGGCAATGGAAAATTGTTGTGTATCGTAAATTTATTTATATCAATTATTATGAAAACAGTGTATACACACGTGTAAGGGAAAAGCCTGGCGCTGTGACATTTTCATTCTAATGAATTAAATGTAGTTATTTATAATCCAAATGAATTTCCCAATATTCGCATACTTAATTAATGCAGAGAAGTCAGAAAATTTGTATGAAAAAATAGACTGACTTTTCTACGCTATAAAAGTATATATGTTGTTAATTAAAATTCACTAATAACACATGACAGCATCACGGGCGCCCGAAACGAATCTACAGCGAAGTACACATAAGCGTAATTAAAAATAATTAAAATGAGAGCCAAGCAAAAGAACATAGGAAGCACTAGTTGGTACTCGAGCCGCCATATTGGTACCAATGGTACAAAGGTAGGAATGTCGAATTCAAATTTGTGCCTAAGCCCACATTCGTATGAAAACTATATCACGGCTAGCAGGGGGATGATCACGTCACAGGTCCTCCACCCACGCGGAAACCCCATCCAGGGAGTTTTATCAGTCGGCCAAAGAGGGATCTCATAAAATTAGCGAGCTAGAAGTTATCGACTTGCTTTAGTCTGCCATTTGCCAATATTCGCTCAAAGAGGGGGAAAAAAGAAGAAAGAAGAGTTCGAGAGCTTGTGGAAGGTAGAAAGATAAAGAGACGGATGAGGGGGGTGTATAGATATAGGTATAGTATAGAAGAGTAACCACGAAAAGGCAGGAAGGGATGCCGAACCGATAACCGGGAACCGGAAACCGCCTAGATGAACGAACCAACTAACGTATTCATATGGTAATGTCAAATGCCGGAGAAAAGCGCGCCCTTTCCTACCCCCCCGCCGTACTTTACCACCCTAAAGCTTCACCCTCTTTCGCTCTTTAATCTGCCTCTTCTCTGTAATTTTAGTTTCGAAATTCTTCTCCTTCTTATTCCCGTTCCGCATCTTCGAGAATGGAATATCGACGAGGGTTGGTACCCACTGCGAGCGTCAGCTCGTACCACCTTAAGGCGCACTTAGGGCCCAGCGACGTCTTATACGTCATTGGTGTACCTTAGGTGTATTATATCTATAGTTAACGATAACAGTTCCGGTTTAGAGATTCGCCATTCATCCCTTAACGGGATATTGGACCCAAAAAATATTAACGTAATAAATGTGATAACAAAGTTTTGTAAAAGCATTCTTCTTTATACCGACGTTGATAAGAGTACGGTTTTTTAGGGCGTGGTATAAGAAAATAGGTTTTTTTTTTTTTTTACCAAAATTTTTTACTTCAACTTCTTAGCTGTCTCGTTGCTTCGACGTGACGTCAGGAGTCCTGCTACGTCGACGTAAACTTTTCGCAAGCCTCTTTCCGCATTCATATCGTATCCAGCGATGGGCCCGACCGCTGCTGAAAACTAATTCCGCTGCGGGCCAATTATCTTTCCGCAAGGAAGGGCTGGGACGAGCGGAATAACGACAGGCCGAATTAAATATTCATAATTTGATTGAACTAATTAAGCCCTCGACGTAGGAAGGGGGGAAAAAAGAGCCATCTTTTTTTTTCAACCAGATACCAGAACAGGGGTTGGGTAATTCTTGGCGGACCATTTGCCCCGGAACGAACTCGAGCTTTCTCCGCAAGAAGTTTTCCCTCTTACGTCATACCGTCATGGCGTCACGTACTATCGATGACGCCTACCAAGTCGACTAGTAAAATTTTATATTTACAGCTTTTTTTTTTCCATCCATCCTGATTAATCATCCATTGAAACAAGGATACCGTCCATTTACTTTTATCGAACGAACCTAATGGCAATTAGTAAATTCATCCGAGAGCCACGTGCTAATGAGTCACTAGCTAAAATGTACCCTTGGAAAGCACCCTCGTCGTTGGTAGCTTTAAAAAATACATCTGCACCCTCCGTGGGGGCTAATTTGATCTTGGTGACGAAGATAACGTTATAGCCATTTGAAAAGGTTCGATTTAGATACCACTAGGATGACCCCTTGTCCAAAGATCGACATTTAGCAAGTTACCCTATTAGGGGGTAGTTAACGACTCTTGTTTAGGACATTTACGTATCTCTATATTCGCAATGCTTCGTTATTGTCCAATTACACCGAAGAGCTTCCGCAATCTAAAAGGTCACTTACGTTGACCTGCGCCATGCAAATTATGAATTTTCAAAAGAAATCAAACGGAAATTCACACTGAGCCAAACCTAACAATTATTCTTGTCCGATAATCCTGTTTCGACTGACACGTCATTAAAGCGTGTTTGGCATTTCAAGAGTGACGTAACGTCCTTACGAATTCATCAAAGCGTCACAGCCATAGCTTTAGAATTTATTCTTGCGTTAGAACCAAGGACGTTCGGTGCTGTCACTGTGAAAGGTAAGTGGTGGCGCCACGTGCTCTTTCCCGCCATAAAACTACCCACCCACGAAGACCGTGACCCTTGCCGTTCCCACCGTCGCTACGGCGTTGCTGATTCTGGTAATTCAACCCGAAGATAAAAGACCTCGAAGGTTGACCTCTGAACCACAAGAACGTCTTGAACTCTCGTAGATCCTATCTAAAAGCAAAATGGAATTCTTCGACTAATATAACTTCCTAATAATACTTGATACCATCAGTTGCA
>JARPRG010000295.1:370090-383944 GCA_031001745.1 Hartigia nigra
GAGATACGAAATAAGGTTAAAGTTCAACTGATCTTCACTAATGCTGACTAAGGATGCCAAATATCGAAATTTCAATTTATAAATGGCACCACGCCGTCAATCAACCATACAGCAATGGCGTCTTTTTTCCCAGGATTACAAGTGATACGACAGGCGTCGATAGGTATGGCTGATACGAGATAAGTCAGAAAATGGTTATTTTGCACAGTGATATTATCCAGTCACGTACGCAGACCCAGAAGTAACCTAAACGAGTGTTATACGAAGGCAGGCTCGGTGGCGTCTCACGCGACTGGGTAGACACCTCGGCGCCGCGACGCTTCCGCATTGCCTCGTTTCATTCCCCGCAACGACCCCAGGCTGCTCCTCCACGAGTCGCAAAAACAGAAACGCGCCTACGTTACGCCTTCATCCCCTTTAGATCCTTAACCCTTCTACCTTACTCCACGTGTAACCGACGAGAAGCTTTTTAGAAAATAGGACGTCATATATATATACACACACACACAAAATTATTACCAGCGATCCTAAAAATGACGAAATGATTTAAACTTTGCATTAGAGTTAATTTGCACACACTATAGCAGATACCTAGTCTAAGATATACGTCCTGAGGACATGAAGAACTATTCAAAGAAACGGCTCCTGAGGTTGTAAAGCAAAATGAGAAAGGTAGCAGGATAAACGTATGAGATCCTTTATAGGTATGCATAGGTTCCTCCAGAAGGGATGCTGTAACTTGATCTCTAGTACGTTGATACCTATGTAGGCACGAAAAGAAAAGAAAAAAAATGTCAAGTCCTAAACTCGTACAAGGTAAGGATCGCAAGGACTACATATATACATATATATACTCTATGGATAGCGCCTTGTCTATACACTAGAAAGAGTCCTGGGCATCCGGAAAGTGGGGATAAAATATTCAGCAAGGACAATTTTGTTTTAGTGCGGCCTCGCCTGTCGCATCTACTTCCTATATTGGCTATACGAGGACGACGTTGCGAGAGGAAAGGTCCTGCCAGGCAGCCCCCCCCCCCCCACCCCCAGTAGCAACCAGACCTCAAGATGTTTCAATATATCCGCCTTCCATGCTTTCTGAATACGACCCACAGCGCATACCATATTATGGGATTTTGAATTATCTGTGGGGATCGACGTCGTTATATTGGCAGCATCCAACGTCATTCGATGGACCGCTATCCGAAATAATTCAAAAGCAAGAAATACGCTTGAATAAAAAGTGACGTAATACACGCGAAAGAGCGTAAAAATAGGTGTGCGGTGGTAAGAGCGATTAGTCGTAACCCTTTTGCGGCCAGGCGCGACGGTGTCTCTTTGTAATCTTTGAAAATTCAGCCCTCCACCCGCTCATTAATAAATCCACATTCCATTTCCTAGATTCGGCTCACCCTTCTTCGTCGGAACACGACACGCAAAATTACGCAAGTTAGATGAGCGTCATTCGCGTTTTACAACCGCGAGAGAACGCGGTGGTCTTCTTATACTTTTTACGCCTAATTCAAAAAGTTTCTTCTCTTCTCACTTTTACGTGGGATTTAGTTACGATACTCTCCGCTTGGTACTGGTGGCGCAATTGGATTATAGGAGTATATCGAAGCTGCCGGAAAATTTATGATTGAATCCCAAAGATTTTTTTCATTTCAACATTATGGACCGTGTCAAATTCAAAATTTTGTACTGTTACCAATAGAATATGGTTGTGGTAGTTATAGTCATGCGAGGTAATTAAGCCCGTCGTTTGGGATCTAAGAAGAACCCATCCGGCTAAGATGCAGGTTAGGGTTGACCGCTGATGTATGTCGAGGGTGGATGTAACTTAATGTAACTACTCTATTATCCTGTCGTGTTTGCACGAGGGTTCAGCCAAAATTTACTATCTCGACTCTCCAGGTTTTCTTCGCCCTTTTGAATTTCCCGCGTCATTCTTGGCTTCGTGTGGATCGCGCGTCGTACGCCGATTGCTATAGTTTTTATATAGTTATTTGTTTTTTTTTTTTTTTTTGAAAGCAGTTTTTTCAAACCCTGTTGGGTTATATGGATATAGACGTTGAATTCATCCGAATGAAAAAAACCTGAAATTACTTCTCCGTAAAATCAAGCTGTGGCTCAATGGACCGATATTTTGATGCTGCACACGACAGTGTATTGGGAATATCGATATAGCATTAACTCACGTATTTTTCGGATAGTGTATCAAATCATGTAACGCGAGGCGATTATATTTTCATTGAACGTTATTCCCGAAAACAAAAATTCAAGCGAACTCTATGAATTCTTATACAAAGTTAATCGACTCTGTTAAACTATGTATCCGTAAACCATGTTAAAGCGTATCCATATGTACACGGCTACAGAGAGTTTCAATTATCCGAAATGCGAAATAAAAATGCAAGGTTTTGTATCAGAGACGTAAAATTTGGCATTTTGACAAAATATCCATAACACGTCATTTTTCTTCTACGTATTTTTCACATAGCTTTTATAATATTTTTCGATCGATTTTCTTTTTAATGCATTTTATTTCTTCTCCACCAGTAGCAAAGAGCAACTCGGGTATTTCCGGCAATCCTCGGGGACCAGACCAAGCGCAAGAGAACCAAACAATTCGGTAGCCCCAGAGAGGCAGCAGGGTTTTCAAATCCGTAGAATTGATTGTGGCACTTGAAGTTGTACTCGGAAGCTAATCATCGAGAGAACCTCCAGCGTATACAGTGTGTACTCACTCCACTGAGCAACCAGAAGCATCGGCCATGTGCAACACTGGACTCCAGTAACCAGTGGTTGCCAAGAGTTTTGCCCCCTTGTATAGTCGTTTCACCAGAGAATAAATAAACCGCGCATGCGCAGCCGCTAGAGGCGAATCCTCAAACAAAAACATAAGAGGATATCGTCAGGATGGCCGACGTAACGTGTGTTCCTCGATTCCCCGTAGACAGGAAGTCGTCATTGTTCATACTACTTCCTCCTTCGATAAAACAAGAGCAAAAACATAGAAACAAAAATATTTCTTACACTACAATAAATTCTTACTAATCTTACGTGATATAACATTACCATCCCACTTATTGAACGAACAAATAATTTTATCACGAATTCAAAGTTTACCTGTAACTGAAAAGACCTGTAACTAGTATTACGGACGGAATGAATTTTTGAGGTTATGCATGAGACTTATGTAAGGTAGATCTGATTTTGAAATTCGACCTTCTTGTTGGTAAAACGAAATTGAAAGTTCCTGTAGCACTGACGTGGTCCCACGAGGCAACCATGCTAAGCCAAGCCCAGAGTCTAGACTCGTTCTACGTCTAGCTGCTTGCTCTGGTAAACGACTTCGACTTCTAGCACTAGCCGTTCGAATGGCTGATTGAAAATCACAGGAGCACTGAGAATGTTAAGCGGATTTTCGTTTCGTTTCGATCTTTGGGATTTCATAAAAGAATTCAAGCAGCACGGGGAGTTTATATATCGAATATAGTAGAACGTATTTACATAAAGCGGTTAGTACCAGAAGATTCTTTCTACGTACCGTACACAGTATGGAATAAATGCACTGTACACGTGTATGACTACTTGTAAGGAACTGTACAATCTGTAACTATACGAAAGTACTGAATTATTTATTTTCTTAAAATTTTCCATTAAATTGCCCATATAAATTCAATACGAATTGGCCTATACGTTTATACGTCCTTTATCCATGTGATGCTGTAACAAAATATTCTTTATTTTCTAATCACCTATAACATATCAAATTCATCATCCCGGATACATTCACTAAGATAAGCATAATATTTTATTTGACTTGAAAAATAGACTAATAAATAATTGCCAACTTGATAGAGAGTAAAAAATAATTCATATTTACCGACGTTCGAGTATCTTCGGCTACTCCCTTGATTTGCCCAGTTTACGAAGAACTTTCTTGTAATTCAATTTGGACGAAGGTTACGTCATCCGGAATATAAACTCAAATGGAGATTTGGCAAACCTTTTCACGCAAATTTTTGCGAATTCCTCACTATTTCTACATCCAGGAAGCAATTGGATTCGCTCTATTCCTACTCGAGGGAAAGGAAAAACGAATCAAAGGTCGTGAAACGCAAGAGCGTCGGAACGCTCTAAAGTTCTAGACCCGTTTAAATTTGGCCCACGGGGACGGCTACCTTACTCTCTCCCATTCTCTCTCACTCCCTCCCTCTCTCTCTCTCTCTCTCTCTTTCTCTCTATCTACCCAGAAACGGTGCAGATGTATATACATATACGTAAAACGTAACTACGTAGGTGCACACATTCTAGCCAACCCCGACGCCTTCCCCTGGGACTTTTCCTCCACCCCGCAGACGTACCTACTCGCCGCCACCCTTACGCGCACACCCTCCCGACGTTAATAAATTTACAAAATACACCCCATATTTGCTAAATTATTCTATCTCTCCTGCGCAGCCCGTAAGGTACGGGCGTAGTCTCTCGATATACCGGAGTTTCTTTAGAGCGCTTCTGGGGTAGCTAACTGAGGAAGGGAGTGGGAGGGGGAGGAGGATGAAAGGGATGAAAGGGGCCAAGAGGGAGGGCATAGGGTCAACAAACACTAACCAAGAGTATATATGTATATACCAACACCCATACAAATTCTCTCAGTGAAACTGTTACCCGTGTCTTTTCACTGGCAGCTACCTTACGCATAAGATGAAAAATTTGGAAACTGCAAATTCAAATCAATAAAAATACCTGTCTCCCCTCCACCTTTAATTGGCACAGAAATCTTTCTAGCTCCGACTGACTTTGACGAATAAAAAAAAAAACTAAGAACTCCTGCCTCATAATCTTTCTCGGTCAAGAATATACTTTGTATCCGCATCCTCCTCTGCCTACGTGTTCCCTTTGCGTGCCACAGTCACGTAGTTGGATATATGCCTTTATGATTTCACTGAAGTATATATAAATTTCCAAAAGAGACATATATAACACAAAAGTATGGATATTAAAAAAATAAATTTCTGAATATACTCATACGTATATATATATATATTTTTCATCCTTTTCCTAAAATCCAATATAGTTATATCCATATGACGTCGATCCACATATGTCCCAGAACACTTTCCCTGGGTCACGTATGCTTCTCCATGCAAGTAAAGACAAAGGATCTGAAACGCCATAAGCAAAGGGCTCAATTCGACAATCCATTGTTCCCATGTCGGTAATAGCTCGTTCGCTCAATCATCCTTGATTGGTTTAATCGGATCGTTTGTTCCCGGAAATGTCGACTATACCTAATCGTTTTCAGAAGGTTTATCCCTCATGGCTGATCAGGAATAATCGCCAAGGAATCAGCAGCCAGCTACTACTGTGTCTACCGTTCACAGTCCAAGAGCCCATCGTTGCTACCAGTGATAATTTTGCTAGGACTATACTATGCATACCTGCTAACGTCCTCTACAGGAGGATCCCAGAGAATTAGCTTCGCTCGACCATTGTTACCATTTACAATACCCAGAGTACCGTATTGATGTCTAGGTTGATTAGGATAATAGGCTGATACACAGGACAGATCATTCATGAGTATTCCATCTACATAATCGCAATACTGTTCCCACGCACCTTATTAAAAAAAAAAACTATATATATATATTTCTCTACCTCGAAGAGACACTGATTCAATTACGCAATAACGTTATAGATATTTTAACGCGACACAGTATCACGTACTATTGTACAATTGTATTACTATGCGTATCACAGCAAACTCGTACTTGGTTTCAGTAGGTTTTGAATTTGCCGCGGTTTCAGCGAGAGCGGTAAATTCAAATGGAGAAACAAAGAGAGGCATTTAACCAAACGAACGAGAGAGACGAAACAAAGAGAATTTGGCAAAGGGATTTACAAACGCAATCGTTCCTGTATACGTTTTTCTTTCGTAAGGGCAATACGCCTTGTATGTTACAGCGATAACTCTACGAACAAGCTTAACGAACAAGAGGAGCAGCATTATTCTGCATACGTAAATAACACACAGACCTGCGAGTAGGTAGAATATCATAATAATATTGAGAAACTGCGCATATATTTGTCTATGCTTTATACGGTTCGGTATCGAAGCAAGAGTAAAGGATAATCGTATAAAGGGATTGCATGGAAAATCTAAGAAATAAATAAGTGACGTAAGTAAATAAATGTAAATCTGGTTTCTTATCGCAAGATGAAACGCCCTGTACTCAAGAAAATGACTATCGTCCTCATCGCCTTATCGTCTAATTATATTACGTCAATAGCAAGATTAAACCGATTACTTCGCTGGAAATCTCTTACGAGTGATACTTAGTCTATGATAAAAAAAACACAAATCTCAAGTAGAGTGAAAATTAAAAACATTTTTATCACTCTGCTTTATCTTGCGCAATTACTATCTATCGTTCTTATATATATATAGAGAGAGAGAGACTTATCGTACAACGCTTGATCATAGTCAATCGAAGTTACGAATCGTTCGTACATCCTTTAACATGGGACGACTACTCGGGGTAGCCGTCTCGACGCTATGCGTCCTTCTCGTGGGCGTACATTCTCTGAAGTTGGCAACACCGTGCGACGAGATTACCTGTAAATTACCAGATTGCAAGTGCAGCAGTACCAATAGTAACAGTAATATAGCCATCGAGAAAATACCACAGGTAACGTGAAGCAAAATTGTTTTGATTAGACCATATAAATGTTTTACTACGCAAGGGGCAAATGCTCAAAGCGCTATAACGAAAATCAGTAACCCAACATTCCCGTAGACGGTTACTGCATGTGTATATATGGATATGCATATGTTACTTTAATATACACAGTATAGATATAGTTACAGTCCTATGCTAACAATAAGATCCTCCTGTCGAACGAACCTATCGTAATGGCGGGATCAATATACAAAATTAATGCTTCCTGTGCAGAACGTCAAGTGCACGTGCATTATCGGAGAAGGCATTAGACCATGGGAATTGCGCGTGTTGCTTATATACGGGGTGTCTGTGGTTTTTATCGTCAATGTATGGTAGCGTATTCCGAAAGACGCTAATAAAACTAGAACGTTAGGCTAAAGTCGATGAAAAATCTTTTCTTACGAAATTATCTTCAATTACTTGTATTATTATATGTGATACCAAGCAGATATTATTACGCAAAAGATATTGAAGAGAATTTCAAGTTATGAAAAAACAGCTGAAACTACTAGAACGAATCAGATAATTACTAATGTGCGCATTGATGTATGCTATTGGCAACAATGGAAGCTGCTGTTGAATCGTGAAAAAGAGCTGTATAGCGGAAACGAAGACTGCGAATCATTTTGATTATACCTATTTGATAGAATTTTAATATACACCTATTAATTTGCCGGTGCTACTTTAGAATCACCCTGTACATTATATTACGATTAGGGTGTATAGTTTAGATTGACACATTCAATATAAAATGGTCATAACGTAATTCTGCTATCAATGTACAAAATATTTGTGATCAATTCTTTTTAGAATTTCAACAACTTTTGCGAGCTACTATAAATTATTTCTTTGTATAATTTTTGTTTAGATCGTCATGCTAACTTTTGACGACGCTGTAAATTACCTGACTTATGATTATTTCGAAGAAGCTTTGTTCGACCTGAAGAATCCTGATGGATGCCCCATCGGTGTGACCCACTTCCTGTCTCATGAATACACAGACTATACCAAAGTTCATGACCTCTGGAAGAGAGGACACGAGATCGCCTTGCATTCCGTATCGTAAGCGAACTTGCCAACAACAATTGCTCCACTTTTAAACTTGAGAATGCCACAGCCCACCCAACCTCAATTTTTACCTCCTTAAGGAAATTTCTTACAAATCGCTTTCGAATGGCTTCGACTTATCCCTCTTCAGGTACTACAGCTGCTAAACGGTAGACGATCGCTCTCCGATCGACGTTGAAATTGTAACAGGATAATTTACATGAATTTCCCTACCATTACGAATGTCTGGTATTCGCAAGGAATACACAGCCGATTACCTAAAACAGAGATTTTTTTTTGCCAATGGACAATATCAAACAAAATTAATCACGCGACAAGTATCATTATAATCATTTTCTTTTTCCAGCCATTCCGACGTTGATGGCTATTGGCTCAATATTGATCTAAAGACCTTCCGCTCGGAATTCGATGATCTGAGAACAATAGTGAAACATTTCGCAAATATACCAAGCAGCGAATTGCGCGGCGTGCGACTGCCGTTTTTGCAAACGTCAGGAAACGTTAGTTTCCAGGCCATGCAGGAATTGGGTCTTCTGTACGACAGTTCTATGCCTACGATTAGCATTACGAATCCTGCCTTATGGCCGTACAGTCTTGATTATCAAAGCATTCAGGATTGCGTGATAGCGCCCTGTCCTACGGCAAGTTTTCCGGGAATCTGGGAAGTACCGATGATCGTCTGGGAAGATCAGAACAATATTCCCTGCAGTATGGTGGACTCTTGCCTAAACATGTGAGCAATCTAGTACAGAAATTTCCACAAGCCATGAATATGAGCTTTTTAAACGAGTCAAAAAATGCGTTGAATTTTCAAAATGCAAGAGGTATACTTTCTGAAAAATTAAAAAAAAAAAGAAAAAAAAAAAACATTTTTCCCACTTCTCGTTAAGTCTCAGATGGCTAATAGATCATACATTTTCTTCTTAAAATTAAATAATTTATGGCTCTTCGTCGCTCCTAAAGAGTGCCTTGGGGGCAACTTCCGGTTCACTAGGTAGATGTTAAATGACGCAACGTAAAGATATTCCCTCTTGGATTTTAAGTGGAACCGTTTCAGAAGAGCGTTTAAGCTCTAGCTTGGCTACTTCTTCTCTTTCTCTACTGAAGCTTCTCTATCCTTTAATTACAATTCTCTCAGTTTCTCTAGTCTTTGTTTATTTTACCCACTATGTTTATTTCCGTGGTGAAATTTACGAATCGAGAGTCGCATTGGGTTTCTCGGAAATCTCTTGGGACTACTTCAACTTAGCAGGCATTGCTTCCACCGTGAAGTACTGTAACGAGGGTAGAACTTGCACTGACATCTTGATTGCAGACCGGAAACTGGGAGTGAGGTGGCTCAATGGATGATTCAACAGTTTGAAAGATACTACAAAGGGTCCAGAGCACCATTTCCGGTCTTTCTGCATGCATCGTGGTTTGCTAAAAATCCGGAATATTTCACAGCATATAAACTGTGAGTAATTGACATATATATAACATTGATACATTAAATATATATTACTCTTGTCAAATTCAATATATAGATATAAATTATATACCAGTCTAATAGTAACGATTAACTTATTCGTACAGATTTATCGAACATCTTCAATCCCTTCCCGACGTCTACCTGGTGAACATAAATAAAGCCCTTGAATGGATTAAACATCCAAAACCACTGACCACCGCAAAACCATTTGGCGACTGCGAAATACGGACGTCAGAGGCAGAATGCCCTACGTCATTGACTTGCCAACTTACCCACCAAGGCTCAGACAGATGGCTGACATCCTGTGTGTCAAAGTGTCCAACAAATTTCCCATGGCTGGGAAATCCTTTGGGAAACTAAAAAAAAAAAAAAAAGAATTACCGATCAACCTGTAATCACGTCGTGAAATTTTCCAAATAAAATTGACATTCCCTTACTGCTATTGAAGCCGAAGATTTTAATACTGTTATCATACCTACTTACGATTTCCAGTTAAAACTTCCAAGTCTATTTCCACTGCTTGAATGAAAACAAAAGACCAGAAAAGAATAGTTGAACGCAATAACTTTGTCTTTTGCAAACATTAATCAAAACCTCTCGAAGTACAACTCGACAAGTAAGTTTTCAATGTAACGACAACGACGTTCCACGTTCACATTCGAAATGGAACAATATCAAATGCGAAATAGAAGCATGATCAAATGGGTGGTAGGTTGATACCTATAGCAACCACGTTCCAGGCACATACACGATATCCCTACCGCATTTCGACCGCACTCCGCGGCAAGTTGCCACGTTGCGTCCTGCATTGCGCTACGATCCCACCACTAAGCCTCAATCTACCTAGTGTATCGTTAAAATCCGAATTCAATGCGCATTCAAACGACCTACAAATTCGCGCAAAGCGAAAACTTCCAAAGATCATTAAATAAGCATAACAGACGCAAAATATTCTACGTATTAAAATATAAAATGGGACGAAACGAAATCAAATTCTACTCATACGATTAAGCAAAAATGGCGATTAATTATTTTTGTAATATACATTCTTACCAGGGACCAGTATTATCGAAGGAATTTTCGAACTCCATGGAATTAGCTTACCTGAATTATTCTTGAAACTTTTATTCGTTTTTCAAGAACCTTTCTCCTTCTTCTCGTCCTGCAAAAATCGGCAACGTTGGCCCTTTGTGCTCGTCGCTTATCCATGACCCATGAGTGACTCCGCCGCTTAGCAACAGGCTTCAGGCTTTTCAGGTTTAGTAGCACGAGTCGTTTGCTCCTTCTCGACACTCGCTCTGTCGCTTACGTAAGCACAGCGTTGCCGGAGTGAGACGGTTAAGGGTTTGAACGTTATTAAAGTATAAGATAATTCGCATTCTTAGTGCGACGAAACTTTTATGAATAACGTCCCTTACTACGGGATTGACACTTTAAAAGTACTTGGTGGTACTTGGCTGTTCCTACTGCATGAATCATAATGTCGGTAACTGCTCATGAGAATTACGGCAATAATTTTCACGGAAAGATCAAGAATAATAGACTCTTTATTCAACGTAGATTAAGGATTACAGGGGTTACGGTAATTAGGGATTCACGAGTATTATCTTATCGTCTTTTAATACCTCTTTTGACTAAGGACGTTGTACGAACCAATATGTGGTGCCATCTATCAGATACGCCGCGAACCTTCAACCTATACTCCGTCAACTGTAATGCTGCTGCTGCTGCTGCTACTGCTACTGCTGATGTTAGGCCTTGATCTAATCGAACGAGCTAAAAACTTTTCTGGATTTACATACTGCAAAGAAGTAAGTATTTTTATACTTTCTAATCAGTCTACTGTCAACTGTCAATGGCCTACTAAAACAACAACAAATTAGTACGATTAAGGACAAAGAACGAATGACTAATTTCGTAATGATTACGTCAAAGTGTCCGGTCTACTTTCGCGTTCAATTTTTTTCTTTTTTCTCTTTTTACGCATTATCATATCAAATTACGAATGAACATCGAAATCTGGATCTAGCCTGAAAATCTGTACTCCAAAGACATTTTCTTTTCGACTTACACGAGACGAAGAATATCTGGCAGATTATCTGTAATAGGAATCGCATGTAAATCCAAGAGTTAGGTAACTGATGTACCGATCAAGCTCCCTACCTTTTTTTTTCCCCACCTTAAATTCCCTCGACCTTTTTCCCTACCATAACTTCATTCCCACCACATAAGCCTGGATTTACCGAAAATTTCTCAAAATCCTTCGTAAGCAACACAGCGTCAAGCTGTCTTTTTTGAATCATCATAAATCCGCGACATTTTTAACATTTTCATAAACCCCTGAAAAATATATCCAATTGTCAAACGAAATACTTAACTGCAAATCGCTACCTTTATCCAAAAACAAAATGTTTGCGAAACAAAACTCCCTATTGCCGTAATTGAAGAAACTTTTTTTCAACCGTGTAAACAAATCTGCCAATAAAAAAAATGTCGCATTCTATATCTATAGATCGACAAAGAAGAAACTCACAGAAGAAACTCGATTCAATTAAAAGGAAAAACGTAGCTGATAAAAGCGAAGCGACAGGGTGAAAAACACTCGGAGTGTAAAGAAGAAAAAAAAGAAAACGAAGCTATCATTTATATTCCTTAGACTTAATTCACAAATCCCTTTCACGCTTTACGAATCTCCCGCGCCAATGCTCTCACGTTCGACGTTAAGTAAGCCTCAATTTGGGATTCCGGCATCGAATCAAGACACGAGCCGCGTATTACGTTATACGATATAAAACGTAAAAGCCGATTGACTTCCAGTTTAAAAGACGCGCGCCCCTTCCTCCTCTAGAAGTAACACGTCACATCGCATGCGGTCCCCTCTGATGGTAAGAGCACGAAGGAGACTTAAATCTGTGACCTATAACCTCTGGCCCCAAGAGCGTGTCTCGTCATTATTTAACAGAGTAAAAAAAGACGCAATATAAGAGTCGATAATAATACCAAAAAAATCGAATGAAAAAAAAAAACAACAGAAATTAAATAAAAAAAACAAAGGATTAAATTCCTATACAAATTAAAGTTGATTGACGAATTTTCATAAAATTACTATTCTTTTAATCAACGACTTATCCCGGCTACTAATCTACGCTGACTTTTATATATACATGTAGTATTAAATGAGACATTTTTCACGCACTCCTACAGAGTATCAATGAGCCAGAAAATCTCACATTAATTTTCTCACCCTTCTCCACTCGATTACAGATGACATTGTAAAGATTCTACGCCTAATCCTGCCATCCTAATCCACGTCCTAATTTCCTAAGGATAAGGGGGACTCTGGCTGCCGATAGGCGCCGGATACTGGATGAAGGGAGAGAAAAGAAAAAGCGAAAATCCGTATCAGCAACACTGGGACAACAGGCATCCAGGTAGAATTTATGTGCTCTGATTTTTTGGCGGTGAGAGTTTCCTGTCTGTCTGTCTGTCTGTCTGTCTGTATTATATTCGTGTCCTTGGACTTTGCACGCTTCGATAATTCGCTCTGATACAATAACTGCAGGCACGTGGTTAACAACGAGACATTCTAAATAGATTTATAGTTCTTGCAAAAGGACACTGACGTTCCGAATATTTAATAATACAAATATACATATAGAGTACTGAGTGCAATATTGTTTTTATTATTTTGCTCGATTGAATTAATTAAAATTACACGTCAATAACGCACGTATAGGTTTACTTATTGAGACGAGATCAATTGGTGAAATAAAATAAAAAATGCAAGACTGTATTGCTAAACACGTTAAATCGCAAGCGACCGATTTCAACGGTTTGAAATTGCCGCTTTAAATATTCTTTCGGCAAAGACGAATGAAAGGGCTGTAAATCTAACCCAACCTTATACTTATTTACGCCAACCTCGTATAAAACGACAATGGAGACTTTTTCCATCGCGAAATGAAGTACTCGTGAAACAAAACCGCATTTCAAGAAATCCATGATTAAATCGTCGTTATTTACGATCGGCAAAAATCCTCTGAATACCTACTCGAGTCTAGTCTACCCTTTTTTTTGCCGTATTCTAAAACCAAACGAATAATCGCATCTTTAGCAGGCGGCAGAAGCACCGTATCTGATAACGTATCTGATAAAGAATGAACGCAGCAACCAAACCCCATAACAATAATTCAAAACGTATTATAAGGCCCCCAACTAAAAATGACTACAGTCAAATATCCATAAGAAATACATAAAAATGGCCCTTACGTATAATCGTCCAATTCATGAAAAATGTTTCAAGAAAATAACGCCAATAATATATAAGTCCCGTAAATGTCCCAGCTGAGACGTGAAATTTCTTGCGTGTCAAATAATAATAAAAAAGAAAAAGATAACAAAAAAAAAACATGGCGTAAGACGAGTCTATGCGTAAGAGGGTGGTAGTAGGAAGAAAAAAATAAAATAAATAAACAAGCACCTTCAGCGATTCCTAAGGGAAAGACGAGAAGAGAAAAAAAAAGAATTCTCATTTAAATGCTAATGCGACATCCGCGCTTACGTGTCCCACGCGGAAGTAAGTACAACAAA
>JARPRG010000295.1:389263-406984 GCA_031001745.1 Hartigia nigra
AGGTAAGACAGGTAAGACAGGTAAGCAGTTACGTGTAAGGTACCTCGTTCTAACTCAGGCAGATCTACGACCTTCCTGTAACATAGATTCGTGTTTACCGCATAGCGGGCCTAGGGCAACCTGGCGGCGTACGGCCGAACCTCAAACGGGCCCGCGAAACTATTCCTGTACCTATGAGCCTCGAAACGCATCCGGCCGGTTTCCGCACGCCCGTAATTCAGCACTGACAATCTCTGGCAGGGACAACAAAGGAAATTCATATCTGTTCCCTGAGAATCTTCTAGAGACTAAAACGACATATTTACATCGAATGGCTTGTCGGTAGATAATAAAGAAAATTCGTAAAAAAAGAGAAGATAAAAAAAATCCTACAAATACAGTCTAGATAACAGTAATTTCGTCGTATTTCTACAGATATCAATTTTGCACACACGAGTCCCTGGCGTTATGAAATTTGCGAATGATATCTGCTGACTATTTTCTTTGTTGGTTTCAAGCAAAAAAAAAAATTATGTGATACTACGAACAAGATGTTACGCGTGTATATGAAAAGTTTTCTTTTTCCTGAAAAACATGGAAGGAAATGGACGGGTGGATGGTGTCCTGAGAAATATACGTGTTCTATGGGTAGTCTTATACTTCAGTGTTCTTAACCCTCGTCCCTCGTCATGGTCTCCCTAGGTCTGCGAATTGGGCACGCGTTCCCCATCCACCCCACCACCTAACGCAATCGTCTAGTCCCGCATTTCGCTCCACACTTTCTCTCTCTCTCTCTCTCTATTTTCTTCCTCTAGTTATTCCAAGTATAGGCTATAACACTTTCTCTCGCTCTTCCTCTTGTCCTTGTGTCCCTAGAAGAGAACTACGATTCCGTTTCGCCCTCTCGAGCAAAAACGTGACTCTTCCATAGGCAACCCCTGTAACGGAGCAAAGCCAGGCGGGCATCGTCAAGCGGCACCCTATCCCGTCCTGTAGCCTCTCCTAGAGGCAAGAGAAAATCCCTGGGGACTCTTAGCAGCCAAAGGAATGAGGTCTGAGCACATAATTCAGCTATCTCTGGCACTACGTCTGAACGGCGAATAGAGGAGCCACGCAGTACAGGGAAAGCTTCGTTTTAAGTCCCTTTACATGTAACGCGAAGCTTCTTGCTCCGAGGCGGAATAACGGGTCTGAGTAGATACGTACCTTATCTACTAGTCAGTCTGTATACACTCTGCGGACCGATGCAAAATTCAATTGGCACGAGGATGACGAGGAGTGACGAGTGAAGCTCGAAGCCACGGTGGTACCAGGGCGAGAAGCACGCAGCCATAAATAAATTTTCATCCTAGTTCATTCTAAAGGATGCTGGAGGAGCACGTAAAGCTGCTACGAGGAGAAACGAACTAGTAGATAAAAAGTTTATCGTTGGACGAGATAAGGTACCGAGAGATAACGTTGTTCCACTTGCCACCATGATCGATCGTATCTCTTAACATGTAATCATTTTCCTTCCTGGCCATCTTTTCTTCGACTCACTCAGGTATCTCGAAACTTTTGTTTTATTGTATATTTTCTTTTCTCTTGATTCCCTTCAAATTGTATCCTTGCTACTATCCGATCGAACTTTTTCTTCTTATCTTCTCTAGCTTTCACGCTACTCTGTCGCCTGTCTTTTCATTTTCCACGAGTTCCCTGCGCCATTTTATATTATTCCTTTCTCTTTGTATTCCGCTCCTGGGGCACGACGGGACAATTTGGTTAGCTCGAGACACTCGGGCCTACGTTTTTACTTGAGGCCACGTGTGTGCCTCTGCGAATTCGTCCTTCGTCTACGGGGGTAGAAGAGCAATGGGGGAAAGAGAGCATGGCGAATCGAGAAATCTAACTTTGTTGTGCGTCCCTGTATGGCTGTCGCTGTGACACCTTGTATCGTTACCGGAAACACAATTAATTATGAGAGACACGAAGAAGATGGAAGAAATTCATTTTCACCCCTGGTCTCCATTATCTTGCTCTATAGTTAACAGACAGAATAAATATTAATGGACGAAAAGATACTTTCTTCCCGACCTTCGCGCTGTCCTTCGAATTACGTTGTCTTAACGAATCTTCTCGTAGCTTTTGATCATTTCAGCACGAGACTAACGCGTGATTCAATTGTTGTATGAATAAAAGACGTCGAAAATAATCTCAGTAGGATTTACGTGGAAAATCATATTTTTCATTTAATATTACAAAAGAGACTTACGAGAAAAGTCAAAAATTGTCATTAAATTTTTACAGGTAAGAGTGACCGTTATGTTTAAATTTAGCGCGCGTCACGTTATTCATATCCGGCGGTAGCTATCAAGATGGAAAAATTTATAGGCTAATATTTGCCGTGGATTTCTACAGGTAAGGCTAGGTTAGATAATTTCGAAACAATGGAGCCAGTTGGCACATACACGAAACGCATTACCAGACTATACTCCAATACGTTATACGTCCATGTTGAATTCTTACACAGTTTAATACTTCGCGTAACGGAAACAGGCTGTTAATCTACTTGCGCAATATGGGCAGCATAGTGTATTAAATTCAAGAGTACGACTAAGGAAGGTACGTAATACGTACCCGGGAATAGTTTGTAAACTGTAGAGAGCAGACTGTACGAAAAGTTTAGGACAGTGAAAATACAATTTCAAATCCTTATAACAAAGATAAATTTCATAAGCAAGTTTATTTACGTGTGTAGGATAAAGCGTGAAAATATTTTTCCATCGTTCCGTCGGCTGACGGCAACGTACGAAAAATCCTTTGACAAATCTGATTAAGTCAATCTGCGTATAGGTTAGGTTGACGGTGGCGCCACCGTCGTCCCAGTAGACGAAAATGACTGATGCCTCGGTTGCGTGGCAGCCGTAGTCTCTGCAGTCAACAGCGTGAAATTAAAAGCAGCGTCTGTCCCCGCGAGGCCTCGAAGAAAATGCGAGAGGTGTACGTAACGGGAAAATAGAAAAGGGCTACGACGTAGACAGGGCCTCATCGATCTCCTTCCACGGGAGTCAAGCCGTACGGCGAATACATTATCCTCCGTCAAAATAGACCGAAGGTATGTCACACGTGAATTCAGGAAAAATACGCACGTATGGATATTAGCGCGAAAGCTTTATTATATTTACGTTTGTATTACATACCTTAGAAAATGATGAACAAAGAAAAGTTACGCATCCCTGAGTTAATCAGCATCCAGGTAAACAATATTCCACACGTGTCCCTTACGATAAATAAATCCAGTTACAACTTTCCTCTTTACAAGCTATCCCGTACCCAGCTTTCTTCCTCTCTTTCTCTTTCTCTCTCTCTCTCTCTCTCGCTACTCTCGTCTCCTTTCGCAAAGTTTTCCTCGTGCGTCTCCCGTTTCCTCTCTACTTCGCTCCTCCGCATCTCTCTGACACATTAGCTAACGGTCCTGCGACATTTGCATGCGACGGCCATTCCGTGCACGTTCGCGACCGAGCCGCCATCTTGCGACACTTTACTTTGATCTTGAGCGCGCTAATTTTGAATTTAAGTCCCCGACGCTCTCGCGAAGACACGAATTCTTTCAGTTAACTATCATCCCTTTGGTATCGCCCGAGGAGCCATCTTCTACGTCCCTCGTCGAATTAATAACGTTAAATTAAATAATCAGAGATATCAATCTCCCTCGTAATCCATCGAAATCTTCTTCCTAACAGAAAAAAAAAAAAAAATGAAGATACGTTATTCGTTATCGTCCCAACCCCTGAAAGGGACGCCTGACTAAATCGATGCAACAACATCAGGACCACACATGGAACACGTACGGGAGTAATTCCTTTCTTATTTCCTTGGGGTTGCCAACCCCCTTCCTCCAAATTCATGGAGCTCCACGATGTTCGTAAATAAAATGGCATTACCGAACCCCGCGACACGCCCCAATGTCAATTTCCCTAAACAAAATTTAAAGGAGCGAAATATGCTTACACGACCCGCTTCCAGATAAGCGTCTCTTTGCATGCTTGACGCCTGACGTCGAAATAGGCCTAACGGATAACACTCGTTGAGGCTTCGCCATGAGAAACGTCAATGACATTTTTTTCTCGAATTTCGATGCTTTGGATTTCTCTTGCGATTCGCTATACTCCCATTCCCAACCCTTAATCCCCATTTCACGTCTCGTTTACTTACTTACGTTTCTCTTTTGCTCTTTATAAATTTAGCGAACCGACCCGACGGGGGACTCTTGTTACTGCTGCAAGAGGGAAAAACGTTACGAGCGACGCTGAGAAAACCACGCGAATTTTACGAGACCAACGAAATTCACGAGGTCACGAGACTTCTTGGAGATTGCCAAGTTCTCTACTCTCTAGCACTATCTTGAATCGGCCTAACCTGAAGGGTTACGTTGAATACGTAATAATTTATACCTTCGATCACTATTACGTATCTACTGTATTTTAATATAATAGATTCAGTCATAGCATATGGTTTAGTATGAGAATATTAAGGACTATCTGAAGTTAGCTCATCCATTTGATTTCTATAACAAAACCTACTCCAAGCGGTACAACAGATATGAACAACCCTGTATACACGTGCTGGTAAACGCATCGGGGCATAGTTAAGGACTGCAAGTCTTGAAAGATCCCTAAGAATTCATGCAGCCAGAGCGGAATTGGTTTGAACGTGTCGAGATACCGTGCAAGTCAATTGCTTGGGAGATACCTTGCACGTCGACGACTGCTAGAGATCAGCGAATGTAACGCTGCGAATATGCGTCTTTGGCGTCCAACATCCTAGATATAACTTTGGCAGGTATTAACGTCGCGTAAATATATCGAGCACTTACCTTCGCGGCGGATCATGGCAGCACCTGGTCCGGTTGGGACGTCAGCAGGCCTGGCGATGAGGATTTCACACTCGCGCACAAGTCACAATGGTAAACCTCACAGGTGGAGATCAAAACACTAACTGAACTCAAGAACGAGGTCCCCTGTCCCCCCTTTGGTCAGAGACATGCAAACGGTTTTTCTTCAGAGAGGGTGATTGGTTATCTCGGTGGGTCCCTGAATGTCCCTTTATTATAAAAAAGATTACGAAGAGAAAGCAAGAGAAAAATACAACGGTAACAATAAGAAGAAACTGGACTAGATTTAAAGACGGCCGCCGATTTAAAGTCTGCCGCCCAATCCTCCCTGTGACCTTTCGTCCAACAAAAGTCAAAATTATTAATTAATTTCCATACTACTTTTACTCGTCGAATAAATTGCTGGAGCTCGATTTGTTTGTACTCTCTAGTATTTTTTTTGTCGCTCATCTCTTTCTATATTATATACACCGTATATATGTACAAAAGCCCCGAAGGATCTGTACTCGCTTCATATACACGATATCCCATGCACCGGGTGTTCGGGAAGTAATAAAGAGCAGCGACACCCGTCATTACCGACATCCAGACAAATGAGTCGACGGCGTGACTGGGATTTCGACGCCACCCAAGACTGATGTTCGACGTCAAAGGGAGAATCGAAAACTTATTTAAATAGGCGCGTAGGGTAGACGCCGACGCCCGTGCAAACATGAACTACTAGTAAAGAAGGTCGAAGGTCGATGGTATACGTGAGCCAATGGGAGCGTATCAAGAGTAAAAAGTCACCCTTTGCGAGGTGCAAAAATGTATTACGCGCATGATAACCCACAGCATCCCTGTCAAGTGACTGACGTCGCGACGTCAGGCGTCCATTCTAATACCAAAATTCTTGAAACAGAAAGTCTGAAATAGTAACAAAAAAAATATTTCAAAAATACATTTCCATGCGATATCCATAATTACGTAAATACAACGAAGCCAGGCGTGGCGACGCTTCTAGAAACAAGTATGCACACGTATTACGTCGCCTGCTACGGAAAACGATTAGATTGGAAACGTCACGTCAGCTTGGGGTACCTACCCCACCACCCCCTCGCCACCTTCTTGGAGGGTACGAAAAAAAAAAAAAAATGAGATGCTGCCTTTAAAGAATGATAAATGACAGCGTTGACGATGTGCCGGATGAGATTTTCGTGTGCAGGACTTGATGCGTTCCACGCCGTGGGAATATTTTAACGTCGAATCCCTACGTTCTATCCTTCCATCCTACTCTATCCATACTCGTGGTCCATCCGTTTCCCTCTTTTCCTCCTGCATACCCTACTACCCTGACTCGACCGCCATTGCATCCGAGACCCACATGACTTCTGGTCGTCTCCGTACGACTTTTGAGATTTGCTGGACATAAGGGCAAAACGTGACAGGCTCACGAAACACAGAGCGAGTGCCACGTGGATCTTCATTTCTTTTTTATGGCTTTTTGTATTTTTAACGTCATGCGTCACACGCACAAGCCTAAAACGTTTTTCTCGAAGAGAAGGAGAAAGTTATTGAAAAAGTTCGAAAACGTTTTAGCTTGCTTACTTATTTTCTTTTTTTTTTCCATCGCTTTGTCAACCCTCCATACCACTCTCGTATGCAGTATCCATTTTTTTAATTTATCATTTCCGTCATGGACCAGTAACCCTATGATGGATTCCACGTACTAAAGTACAAAGGTACAGTTGGAACCTGTATCGAAGGACTTTGTTATCTTGATTAACAAATAAATGATATATTGGGTTAATCAAGAAACTCAAGTTAATTACTATACACATATATATATATAAAGAAAGCCGAGGAACTTCGTCAATGGCAATTTTTCTCGGTTTCAACGTAATGACATGTAAAATGACGTCACGGATGCATTACCGCCGTTAGTTCGTTTCCACTTCTACCGCACACGTACCGCGATAAATTATAACGGCGACTAAAGTTAATATAACTTTCGTCATAACGCGCGAGCTTAGTCGGGAGGCATAAAAAGCTGCCTGGAGCATAAAAGCGACCAGGTAGCAAAATACGCGACGGCTAGAAGTTTCGTCGACGTGGTCTCTCCTTACAGCCATAGCCAAGTGCGTCAGTCGAACGTTGTACCAGAGACGAAAACGTGGTAAGAATTCGTCGTCGACGTAGAAACTAAATTTCACAACGCGTAAAGTGATACGTCGTAACCTCGTATAAAATCATACGAGGCTTTCTTAAAGATATCAATATAATTTCAGTACAAGTCATACGAGAAGGTTAGGTTATGTTCCGCGTGACGCGATACGTCAAACTGTAAACGTAAGCGGGTTATAGGTTATATGACGGTATTACCCTGCAACAGCCAACCCCCATAGACTACAGGCGGTAGACCATACTGGGGATCCCACAAGGAACATTATGGCAACCCGATATCTAATACTGCCTCCTGCAGGGATTCAAAGCCCGTCCTAAGTGATACACCTTATTTATTATTATTACGACATGGTCCTCTTTCTTCAGGACGAATCCGAGACTCCGACGACCATCTTTATCTAACCCTTAAGCAAGAAGTTGAAGACGGGATAGTATTCGTGAGACAGGAAATCCTAATCCGAGACAAAATACGCAGTGCTCTAAGATGCTTTAAAGTAGTACACGAGTTACGCCGAGAGATGGCGCTGTAGGTAATGGGTATATATGTGTATATATATATATTGCTTGAAAAACTCGCTCAAAGGAACCCAACCACTGATGCTACTCAAAATTAAAAGCTTTTCGGTATTCCCGGCACGAACCAGTTCTTTTACTCCTTGCGACCTTTGATACGACATTCTGCCAAGTTCCTTCGTGGTAACTTTTTTTTTTTTTCCCCACCAGAAACTTTTCCTACTCGTTTACTTGCCGTGTCTTGCGTGATGAAACCGTCCCGGTAGGCGCTAATGGCACTGGGACTCTTTCGCCATTTGTAATTCTCTTGGTGTAATTTTTTCGTATTATAGATTTTATTTATGTGACATTGCAAATGCAGAAAGGCGAAAGATTTTTTTTTTTTTTAATTACGTCTCATCACATCTTCCACGGCGAACGAAGCTCGCCAATTATATTTTTTGAGGATCGAAGAAAAAAAAAAAGAAGTAAAGTGAAGTATTACTGACAAGTAAAAATTAGCGAAAGGAGCACCAATGGAAAAGCTCGTGGTATCGGTCAAGAGAGTCAAGAGCACTATCACTGGGTTGGGTTGAGTCCTCAGCATCCAGTATGGACCCACTTGCCAAACGCATAAATCAGCTCTTGAAAAGAGCAGTGTTTCTACGTGTTTCGCCAAGGGAGTTTTATTATTTGCTTCCACTTCCTCTGCCCCCTTTTCACCCCCACCTGACGCTCTCTGTGTACTTTCTCCCAGCCACTGCCCTTCTCTCTCTCTCCTCACTCTCTCTCGCACTCTCGTCTCCCCCCCCCCGAATCTCCAGGACCTCTCCACTAATCTCACTGCTCCTTTTGCATCGGGAGAAAGCTTATTGGTACGAGGCTTGTGCCTCTGGTAAATTAAATGGAAGTGATTTATTCTGGCTCTCATCGAATCCAGTACCGTAACCTTACCCGTCCACCAAGGCCTACGGTAAAATGGACTTGACAATTTTAAAATTACTTAAAAAAATACCCCAAAAAAAAGATCCTAACTTAACTCGACTCTTAGGACAAGTTACATAAAATTCACCTACGGCTTCCCCCCCCCCCCCCCCCCCACCATACTTATGCATACAAAATATCTTAATACGTTCCAACCACCATCGAGAATAATGACGAGAAAAACTTTGCAGCCTGGTACATATATTTTGCTCGATGACGAGGCTCCTCGGTATGGGGTTCACCCTTGCAACGTGCCGGGCGTTCCGGAGCGACCCCTTGATAGATGCATTAACGGGGTGTAGGGTGGACGAAGAGGGGGTTGCCCGTAAGGGATTTCTCGCGTGATAGAGGGTTCGTCATAAAGGTGACGATTCTCAATGTGGCGAGGGGACCTAAGGTCGGGCGGGTTCCGAGATGAGCTAGATGAGTGCGACAGATAAAATCTCCTGTCAAATGAGAGTCCATCGAATAAAGATGCAAATGCCTGGCAGCAACCAGAAGAAGCGGCGGCCATCCCCGTTGCTATCAGCAGCACCGGTAAGAAAGAGGACAACGAGACTTTACGAAAATGGAGGATGCTGGGAAGTCATCTCTGTGAAAAGGTACAGGGACGAATGTAGACAGTGGAAAGATCTCGTGGTTGTCAGACGTATAGAACGTCTGCTGAGAAGTAGAGAAGCACGTCTGTCACGTGGCATACGGATCCACTAAAATATGCATATCTACCCTTCTATTCTGGAGGCCATCCCACCCCCCTACCCACCCTTCGATCTCACGCCATTGAGATGCACCGAGAATCCTAATGACGTCCACCGAGTGCTTACTAATATTGCGTCGACTACAATACCCGTTGCTTCTTTTACTTTTTTTTTTCTTCTTATTATTCCTTCGTCTTCTTCTTCTTGTCCTTTTTTTTTGTCTTCTTATTCCATTATTCTCCTCGACTTCCCTTTTTACCAATACACTTTTTCTCTACCCATTCAATTTTCTACGGCAGATCTATCGTCCGGTAACGGAACTCAAGGAGAGACGTCGAAGATCGAGAAAAATTTCGAGGTCAAAGTGCGAGCTATTGAGGGAATCGTTTAATTGACCTTCGATCAAGTTACGATCTTCAATTATCGATGACGTCATTGTTGTCCTATGTCTTTTGCAGATATCTAAGTGGCGTTACCTCGTATTGAAATTTATAGGAAAAATTTTTCCACCTAGGAAAAAGGATCGACCTTTCGTTTTACAATGTCGAACCGATCGTCATGATCATTATCGATCGATTAAATTATCCAAGGATCGACTTCCTTGTTACTTGACTCGATGCATCCGGATATCGTACGCATATTTTCTACTTCCACTAGTTAGCCGGTCAATTATCGTTCACGCATCCTGACGATCGCCTTGGGAATCCAAGCTGCACCGGAGTACTATGAGGCTTCGAGGACACTGTTAATTAACGAAATATCATATAATTACTCGTTATGGATACAATTTATATAGATATACTCACTTCCTATACCGCACAACGCATGTGGCTTATGACGACAGGTATTATTGTGCAATGACCAGGACGTTAAAAAAATTCTTTCCGGTACCTCAAGATCTTCTGGGAACTGAATGAACGAGAGGTAAGAAATCATTAAAAAATTACATCGTATATGTAATAATATTGTTTTTTTTTACAGTCCTTTGATCAACCTAACCTAACCTAACCTTGACCAATAGAAAATGCTCGTTTCCAGAATTCGTAACGCAGTAGACTTTCGCCCTCGGGCACGACGCTACGTGCTTCATCGTCAACCGGATTAACTTCACCAGCTGGTTCTGAAATCAAACGGTACTCATTGGTAGATTCGATTTGGAGATCTCTACGAGAAGTCCTCGCCAGCAGCTACGGAGATAGAAGCAATGGAAAGCTGCCCATAGTTTATTCAAGGAAAAATCAAAGGGAGGAAGAGAGAGAGAGAGAGAGAGACAAAGGAAAAAAAAAACTTACCATTTTCTTACGTAAAATAAGAAATTAAAAATTTTATTTTGGTATCTTATTGAATAATTATTTGATATTTGCCAATGACGATGACAGTACGTAAAACAATTGAAACTATTGAAAATGACTAAAGACTGTCGAAGGTGTCTATAAAATAATAGAAAATCATTGATTTTGAAAAATTACCTAATTATAATTTTTGTTAATGAGACAAAATCGCCCGTAAGTGAATTTTACGTGTGAATCAAGCGTAATGAAGGACGTAACGTTAAATAGGAAATGTGAGAATCGACGATTCAGGAAAGACAATCCTTATTGTCAATTATCTTCTTCAATTACACCCAATGGGCGCGTTAAGAGTCGAGAGAAATTGGCGGGAAAAGTTTTCCGATTACAAATCGCGACTACTGGAGACGTAACGAGATAATAAAATGCGAAATCTCATTCATAACTTTCGCTTTTAATGCATACGAAATTATGTGAGAGTTCTTCCATCTTTTTTCATTTATATAATTACCCACTCCGCCAGGGGGTTTGGACTCTCTGCGCGAGGGTTTGGACGGACTGTGAGTTGTAGATTGTAGATTCTAGGTTAGGTGCGACGCCTTCCGACTACACTTTTACGACCACCAGTACCAGTCCCAGGGACGTCAATGTGAATTTCAGAGTATACGTGTATTAGCTGTGGGTGCATAACACGAGTCCTGGGGTTCTTATATTAGCATCCGGTAATAGGCCTGTCACTATTCACCGCCTGCTGCTAATCAAAGCACAGCCAAGAATGTCTAGCACTTGTGGATGCTGCGATCCACGTAGAAGAGAGACGCCATTATTGGACGAAAGATCGTTGAGAAAGGATGCTTTCAGTTTTTCCATCAATTATTATTATTTTTTTTCTCTCTTAATTCTGTGGGATAACGATTAATCGAGTAATTTCTATTTTTTTTAATAAGTTTTCCCCTGTCATATATTAATAACTATAAAGAACCGTCATATTGTAATCTCAACTTTCGTCCATCCACCCATGAGATATCTTGATTTCGTATGATATCGAAAGGACATATCTTGGATTCCTAAGGACGCGTGACAGACGCAACTTTAAGAAAAAGTAATATGAAGGATCCAGGCTTAGGGGATGAAAGAGGATGGAAGGGTCGGCAGATTGGCCATCGCTAACCTAACCTAACAGGCACAATCAACTAAATTGTCAAACTTCCAAAGTAAACAGACGGTCTGCGCTCACGGCCATAGGCTGTGATACCGGAAACAAATATCCCTTATTATATCCATCTCACGCTCGCACTATACTTACTGCAATACAGATATTATCGAATGGATGACAGCTGCTGACATTAGTCGGATAGAAGTTAAGCTGACGCAAAAACAACCTTATTGAAATCATTCGCAATTGAATTTGGTCCAAAGTAAAAATTCAAAAAAAGAACAAAAAAATCATCAGTCACCTCTCACCTGTCCCTATAAATATCATCAGATACCCATGTACACCGTTAGACAAATCAATAGCTCAAAATCTTTAGTTAATAACAATTGAAATCTACCCAGTAATTAATACCAATAATTTAAAGTACACCAAGAAGTCAACCAATGAATTTATCTAACCTAATCCGTTATTCCTCTCTAGACACTAATTAGCAAACTACCCTAATCGAGCCACTCTCTAACATGGACGAAGCACTCTGCCAGTGATTTACGAGTCTATATTTTACACGGTATAACGCTCCACGTCCTGTTCACCCCTTTACGACGAGTATTTATCCAATGAAAATGCTCCTTAAGGATGTCTCACAATTTGCCCTATGCTCTTCCTCCCGCCAAACACCGACAACAAAAGACCCAGTCGATTATCCCATCATGAAGATTTTGCAATTTCTCATCAATCTTCACGCTCGGTGCAAAAGTATATATAATAGAAAGACAATACCCTGTCGAAAAAGTATGTGTGTACAGTCCCAAGAAAAATCGAAGAAAGTCAATTCACACCGAATCAGAAGTAAAAGATCGAAGGTAATTTGCCGTAAGGCTTTGGTAATTCGTTGGGGGGTCCGTAGGGTCATATCTGAGACGTCGTTGGCGTCGTTACGGCCTGGGGGGTGGTGGTGGGGTCGCAAAGAGGATCAACCAGAAGTAGGTAGTTCGCCATAGAGTCTTATATCTTATGGTCAGCCATAGTTAAGCCCAGGTAAAGCCGTTATACGAGCTGCGAAACGAGCAAGTCCGCGCGCCGCGTATAATATATTTTCTAGTATCGTTGGTGATGGTTAGCGACAGCAGACATATAGGCTGTCCCTCATAAAACTGCATGGAATTAAGGGTAGTAAAGTAGCCGAGCGAAGACTGCCAGACCGCGCATTAAAGTCGGTGAGACTACGGTCGCGTTGCAGGTGCGCCATAATCGTATCACTTGTCTTATCCGCAAATTAGCCGGGTCTAAGCCGTAGCTGCTTTAATTCCCTAAATAAACTACAGGATTAGGAAGTTTCTTTCTAGGGACATTTATTAATCGTCTTTATAGAAGGAAAATAAAAGCTACCCTATATAATATATATATATATATCATAGGATACAGAGTCTGTAATACAGAAGTCATATAGTATATTTACATCTTGCTTACGTATATACCTTCTCCATTTCCAGAGACCAATAACATACTGCCAACCGTAACGTAGCCATTTTGCAAACGTACTTCCGTCAGTTCCTTTAAGAACGGTGCTGTCGAATAACGCTAATAATTCCAAAGTCATCGATCATTCTGACAGCACAGTGGAAAATACCCAATAGACGCGAATAAGTCAGACAGATAGATGGACTCTTGAAAAAGAATAGCCGGATTCGTACGCGTTCTCTCTATCATTATAGGAGCATCATCATGCGAATGAAATATCATTATAATGATACGGCAGTTCAATCGCTCCCGGCGAGTGACTCGTCGTAAAACGGGAGAAAAGCCGAAAATTCTTTGGCCCTGTAGTGGAAAATGGTTGCCACGTGGGTTGCGTCACGATCTTTCTGTCAGGATGACGTTCACGTTTCTCTCCTTGGTTCTTCTACTGTATATGTAATTTATGGTATGTGTATATATATATAAATATATAAATACATGTTTACGGACGTATATAATGCGGGAGACTTTCTTTATCCGTCTAATTGGCTACACTCGATAATTTATTCGTGTCACTGGCCTAGAATCGGATAAATGATTCCGCTATTGATACTCGCTCTACTCGCTCTACTCGCTCTACTCGCTCGCTGACTTCTCTGATTTATAGCGATTCCCAAAGGCGTTTTGCGACTGCGATCAATGACGACCTCGATGCACGAACGGAAGCGTGGGTCCTGACCTTACGAGAAGACAACGAAATCTGGGTGGTCCTATGGGCAGCGTACAAAACAAATATATTTGCATAACCGTACCTTGGGTACTTGATAAATACTTCAAAATTTTGCAAGGTGAAACAAAAGTATATATGTAAATTAAAATGTTTTTTTTTTACAGAAAAAAGTATCGGGATTTTTTTTTTTGTTTATTAGACTTTTTTTATACGAAGAATTCTAGGACTTTATCAGCACCTTTTACAGGTTAATCATTTTGCCAAGATGCTTAGGTACATGTGGTCCATGAATTTCGTGTCTTGATTTAAAATTTGAATTCCTGAGATTCAAAGCGTTAGGTATTTTGGCAATGCGGAAATAATTTGTAAATATAAAGAAAAAAAGGTTTCCACGAGATATTCGCAAGTTGGCATTCCAATGTGCGGAATCGGTAAAAAAAAAATTTGTTTTTCCCCTGCGGGTAAATCGTGCCAAAAATCGTACGGGAATTACCCGGATGATCTATGAGGATTAATAATTTGTAGGAACTTACGTAAAAATCTTTAATCACGGTATAGTCTAATGGCCGAATACCGAATCATTGTGACATAATCTGAAATACGATCTCAATAAGATTATCCGTAGCGACGCGAATGGCATTTCTGATGATTCCATTGTCTTCAGACATTTGACCGTCTCCTCGGGCTGTTATATTTTACGTGCTGAAAATATCTTAATAGCGGAATCATTGCTACGGCAAATCAAGAATCGTTTCTCGCCTATAGCCATCACGATTCGATTGCTCGAACGAGTAAGAAAAATAAGAAAGCCGATCGGTGCGCATTTTCAGGCTGTTACGTGTGTATCTAAGTGAACTATAAATACATTGCTATATATATTTAATAAAAACAAAAGAAATATATATATAGCGCAAAAACAATACCTTGAATTCTTTAGACTTGCGAATGATATTCCAGATGCGCGAAAGATATAAATACCCAGCGACGAATTTCAAAACAATCGTGCGTGGTAATTGCAATTTTTCTCTTTCGTATATTTAGCAGGTAAACTGTTGAATTTGCACGAAAAATACAAAACAGATGTGAATTTCATGTTATGCCGGAAGTCGTGCGTTTAGCAACATTTTTTTATAACTTTTTTTTCAGATTGATATGTATATTTGCGTATACATGTATTTATAAATACAAATAAATATTATTGATTTTTGAGCGAGTGACGAGAATATTGATTGCATTGAAAATTTATATTGAATTAAGTTTAAGTAGTCGAGCAAAAGGTGAATGAGGATATTGGATTAAAGATAATAATTGAAGATTTGACAAATTTTTATTTAACTTAATCTACGTAATAAAATATAATATAATAAATAAATTGGAGTGGAGCGAGGTACTGAATAATTATATTACAACGATTGAGTGTAATGGAAAGGATCCATGTTGTCCGTGTCCTTCTTGCTTCCATTTAGAAAGATCAAGGAGCAGGACAAAACGAGTGCGTGACCTTCGATCAGTCGATTAATCGTTATCGCAAGGACTCAATATTCCTATCGATAAAATTCCTTTGGTCGTTGCGATGGTTGTCGATTGTTATTAAAAAGAAGCTCAAAATCTAACCAGAATATGTACCAAAGACACGAGGCAGCTCCCTTTCGCGTTATCATATCACAGATTCTTATCTTCCTGACGAACGAAACAGTTCTCGAGTCTCCTGAACTCATCATCCAGAGTTCATCGACTGATTACCCTGACTGTCAGCTAAACGGATGATTGTCTCTACCGAGTATTGAACTCTGACCCCTAGACAGCGCTCTCAGTCTCTTCAAGGACCGGGCAACGTCTTCCTCGGAGGGTTCAGCTCCTTCTGTATCTCCTCGAGAGTCTTGCCCTTGGTCTCGGGCGTGATGAAGAAAACAAAGAGCGTACCAGCCGCACAGCATAGAGCGAATATCCAAAAAGTCGAATGTATCCCAACGATAGAGTTGACAGCTTGATAACCAAGACCAACCATAAAGGCGAATGCAGAACCAACGATAATACCGCAAGCTACCGCCGGGCCCTTGACGTTCGTCGGAAAGAGTTCACCCAGCAGAACGTAAGGTAGGGTACCAATGCCAAGAGCCACCATGACTTCATAAGCAATCAGAGAAGCAATAGGAAGCCAGGTGATCGACGACACGTCTGCCTTCAGTTGATACTTCAAGAAGAAAAAGAGTCCTTCGACAGCCAACGCAAGAGCAGCAGTCAGACCGGATATCAACATGAGTGGTCTCCTTCCGGCCCGATCGACCAAACCAGCAGCTACGAGACCAGCTATCAACTGGGCACCACCTAGAACGACGACAGCCTGACCTGGTGCCAAGGATGATCCACTGTGACTGAAGATCTCTTGGGTGTAAGCAACGATCGCCATGTGTCCTGAGAATTGCTGTGTCGCCTTCAGTCCAAGAAGAATTATCAGTGCTCGACGGTTACCCCTGGTAGCGACTAATTCAAAGAGCGCGTTCCTGCTGGACTTCTGACCTTCCACGACCCCGTCCTTCATGGCAGCGATGTCAGTTCTTACCGATTCAGGCTTCTTCACTCGTCTCAGGGTCATCAGACTCTTCTCCGCGGCCTCGTCCCTACCTCGTATCAGGTAGTAGTAAGGAGTTTCCGGCATGAAGACGAAGGTCACGATGAACGCCAAGGGCACCGACATTGCAACTAGGTTAAGCTCCCAATATGGCAGGTAGGCTCCTATGGTCGTTACGAATAGCGTTCCCAGGTTGGTGGACATTTTTAAAAATGTTCCCAGGGCGCCACGGATATTCTTGTCCGCTATTTCACCAAGGTATATCACCGCCACGTTGTAAATACCACCATGACCTATACCAGCGACGAATCTTGCCACGTAGAGGACCATCACGCTCTTTGCTACTATCACCAGACCCCATCCTGCCAGCTGGGGTAGAGCGAAAGCCAAGAGGGAGAATTTTCGTCCGACTCTGTCCACGAACAGGGGACTCAGTATTGAACCCAGGATACCGCCTAGAGTGTAGAGCGAGGCTACCCATGCACCTTGACCCTTCGTCACCGGAAATTCCGACTCTGAACTGGTCAGATATGGTAAGGACGGCGATGTCCATGCCAAGTGTTCACCGCAAGCCATAACTCCTATACAGGCTGTAACAGTTAAAATAATTGCTTATTAGACAAAAAATGTCTTTGATAATAAAATATGTTAATTAAAAATTCTTCAATTAACACGAAATTTCATGCTGAGATCAAAATTGAAAAATCCTATTATTCACCCAAAAAAATTTATTCCTATCACTGGAAACTGACGTTAAACCTATCCCAATGTAATCGACGATCTTATGAAAGGATTTCGTGGCTTATGAATTTTACGGTTAAAACCTCAAGTCTCTATTGCATAACGCGACACGACTTACATACAGCGTACGTGGAGGCGAAGGTCAGATGGCTATTAATTAGCGAATTTAAAACCCGACGGTTAATGGATCCACCGTGTATTTGTCCCATAGAGTGACGTAATGCCTTCTTGCAAAATGTCAGATAAGTAAAGTCGCTCGTTGCGATATCGTCCGAACGAATTGATCCCAACTTACGCGCAATAAACATAAGACCGTTGAGCCATTGGCTATTGCAAATTTCAGGATTTTTCGCCAATGCGTATCCACATCGAGAACGACGCGATATCGTCGCGTACGTTTGTACGTTCGTTATGTCGTCGTTGCGCTTATATACATAACATAACATTCCAAGAAACTTTTTTTTTTCTCTCTCAACATTTTCTCAACGCTCTTGCATAACCGGTTGAACGAGGTTAACAAGACAAGACGTCCAGTCTGGGCACGCGTCTGCGAGTACCCCTTTATCCATAGTTAATTATGCCGATT
>JARPRG010000295.1:415730-432557 GCA_031001745.1 Hartigia nigra
GAGAGAGAGAGAGAGAGAGACGGACGATGCTTTTTAGGGAATTAATGTTACGTCGTTTCCTTTTCTCTCTTTACGAGTCTCCAAGGTCGATGCTATCTCAGACATACGTGGCAAAGACGCAAAGAGCTTTTGGGACCTGAGTAAGATCCAGCACCGTTGAATGATTTATTTGCAGATACCAACAGAAGGGTATATGTCCATTGCAATTTTAGTTCTTAGTACCAAATTCAATACAAGAACTAATTATTGTGCTGAATATCGACGCGTGGGAGGGATAGCTTTAACAATTTTTTATTATCAATTCTTATCAGTTTTAACAGGTCTGATATGGCTTTATTAACGTTCGATAAAGGTTTGCACAAGCTCAGCATGAAAATACCCTAGGATACGATCGTTATTGTTATATATTACTCAATCGACTGATATTACCTATAGGTATTGAATATCAAAATGGCCGATGTATAAATCCGTGATAGCCGCTACTCAACCACGTTTTGTTTCTACAAGGTATCAGGAACTCTCGAGAAATCGTAGGGTTTCACCCACAGGGTAAGTCTTTTTACGAGCTCTACGTGACCAATCCACAGATGTGACATCAGAGTGCATATATATATATATATATGTATATATATGGACAATCAATCGTTTATTAACGACCGAAAGTTTGACGAGCTCTGCGCGTACTTGGTACACTGAAATACGTCATTCGAGCAAATTGTTAGATTACTGATTGAACAGAAATTGTATCAAGGGGCTTTTATTATTATTTATCTAAATACAAGGACATTCTGTAATCTCGTTTATCGTCCATGGGAAAAATACGAGCTGTTATCTCATAGAGATTTTGAAATAATTGTCTGCCTATGATAATTGTTCTTGCAATAATCGTAAAAGAGGAAAAAAAAAAAAATTCAACTGCAAATTTTGTTTCATTATAATTAAAAAATTACAGACACGACTATTTACGTTGTTCCAAGTGCCAAGTGTGACGAGTCACGAGGACATAATAATTCAACGGAAGTTCTTTAGCGAGCCTAATTAGGAAAGTCCAATAATAATTAATTTTGGAGTACCCGGATAATTTATTTTGGAGTAACAGTACCCGGATAATTAATACGGCATTAAAATTCTGTGGCATAATCCGATTTTACCTAAACAATAATAACAATGATCATCAGTCGGGCACGATGACTACGGAGAAGTGTCACGGATATATTTCTATAGTCAATGTAACCGAGTCGTCGAAAACACAGTGCAAGAAAACAACGAATATCGTGTCCAAGACAAATTACTTTGTATGATAATAGTGGAAAAAGTCTTTATAGAAAACAAGAGTGACAGTACGTAGACGAGCGATAACCAAAGACCCGACGAATCTTCGTACGTGACATTTGGGTTACGCAATTCGTGAACGGATGCCGAAGCCATTTTCGTTACATAAAAGGTAAATAGAACCGGAGATTGGTGCGCGATCGACGATGCGGAAATTTCGCTGCGGCCGTAACACGCCCGACTCCGTTTCATTCGAATTTGCCACGGACGGTTTTTCCAAGAGTTTCGAACGCGGCGACACGAACGACAGAAATCGGTACTTCAGTTTTTCCACTTGAGCCTCCGCGAGAGCCCAACACCCGGAAGACCTCGACCTACCTAGTACGATTTCATCGGAAATCGCACTTGGACCACTGAAAACATTTAGAAACTATAGACTTTTGTTGTTTAAAAGAAAAAAAAAGGAAAAAATGTTACCCACAACATTCCACGTACACGTGAATATTGCTTTTCAAATATCCCGCCTTAATTTCGACCAGGGTTAACGGCTCAACCTTCTTCTTATTGAACGTACAGATGTAGGTACAACACGGTTTATGATATCGCAGTATCTAACTCTATAATACGTGACACGATTTTTATAGTCTGAAGCATTGAAACATTTTTAAAGTTGACCTGTAACCCCATTATTTTCCCTTGGGATAAAAGCTTCGAACGAGGTAAACTTTTTCACTGGAATTCTTTGATTTTTCACGAAAACCTAACACAATTTCTAAAGTTGTAACCATATATATATATACACATTGTTTCACAGAATTTAATAGCTTTTTATCTAATATTTATATACATTTATTATACCGTTATTACCTTCTTTATGCCTTTTTTGGAATAATCCAAGATCATTTATTCTCTGTATACACTCTTCATGGTCGCAGCTTCCGTTTTTCGAGATTTATCAGTTGACCTTTAATCAAATCAAAATTATACCAGACGCTCGCACGTAATAGTCTTACCAACAGGATAAAATGCAGTTGTTCAGGCTGCTCTTGGCATGCCAGGACAATTAACAGCATCTGGAAGCTTCTGCGAGTGACCATTTATTCCATGTATAAATTGGCGCATCGATAAATGCAATATCTTATGTCTGATAATATCCGTAATATCTAATCGCATCCGTCTTAATTCCATTTTCATTACTGCTCACTTGGATATTAATTCTAAAGACGAAGCTATTAATTAACAATGCAGCGATTAACTTTGTTCCAGATATAATCGTTTCATTAAAATCAAAACGCTACTACCGAGAAAGACTCGGAGTGGCCGATTAAAAAAATAAAAAGAAGCCATATGATAATTAATACGGCTTAACCTTGCGTTTGCAGTATATATATATATATATATATATATATAATTAAGAAATCAATTAGAAAATTTTCTACCACCTTAACGGTAAAAGTTTAATTAAATTTATCGATATTTAACATAATACGTACGATTTCGATTAAATTAGGTAATTCCGCCATACACCGTTTTCTTTTCATATTCAATAAAAAGTATACGGTATAAAATCGCCACTTTGATATACGATAAAAATCGTCGATGATCAATACGACGAACAACAATCGATACCGATTGTTGCAGGTTTTTATAAAGTAACAATAGTCCTTACGGACAATATACGCAATTCAATCCACTTTATAACCTCGATTAATTCCACTCCCTATACTCTCCGTGCATTAAGTCTCCAATCGAGCGTGCACGCACAGTACACGTAGAATTACCGATTGATTAATTACGCAAAGATATCCATCACACGGATTCAAGTGTTCGTAATTTCGTAATAATAATAAAGAATGGATTTCAAAGTATTGTGCAATCGATATCGCATCGCTCGATAAAATCGCAGTGACTGACTTGCCAAAGTCAATTGAGCCCAGAGGGGCCAAAGCTGAAAGTAAAGCAGCAAAGGAAGTTCAGCGGTTAAGCAAATCACGTACCTGAGAAAACGTGCCGCTAAGAATATAATAGTAATGAATCAGTCATATTCTATGCTTTCACCGTATCATGTGTATATATATATATATATATATATATATATATGCACTATTAAATTCGCCAATATATTGCGCGCGATGTTTTGATGTATACAAAAAAAAAATATTCAAATTGCAAGTAGATCTGCTATTTTTTTTGTTGAAAGTATATAATTTATATATATACATATACCAGATGCTCGCCCTGACTATGTCATTTGACTGTCCGTGCGTGTTGATTATCATTGAGCACCATTGACAATGCCACTGTCCACGTCGAATGGAACAGCTGCTATTGTCTATGCAAAAAGATTATGTAACACGAGCAGCACGCAGCAAAAGCATGATGAAGCATTTGTCACTGTTGGAAACATAAGCAATGGATTTCTAGAGCGAATTGAATAATTGAGTGAAAAAAAAAAAATAGAAAAAAATTTCCCAATCGTGATTGCGCGTAGAAATTGAAATTGAATAAGATTCGATTATAATTTTATTATTTTATTTTTTGGAATTCGTTTTAAGATGTGAAATCGATGCGGTTTTTTTTTTGTTCAACTAGTCAGATAAATTGGGATTTTTCTGTTATTCGCATCCGTAACTTGTTAGTAGTCTGCGTGGTTTTTGCATTGCGTTGTTGATCTCGAGATTGTGGGCAAAAAAAATGTTTTCTTTTACTTTTGACCTTCGGGGAAGTTATATTTTTAAAATGCATTATTGAATATTCTCGATTTATTGGCGAAGTGGCAAGACGCTTCTCTTAAGACTATTATGACGTAATCTTGGTTATCCTTCCGAGATAATGTAATAGAGTTTGGAATGGACTTATGCGTGTTACGGAGGATAATTGAATAGCAGGTAGGCGTATTACTGAAATGTCATACCTGCAATGAAATCATCCATAACTCACGAATATCATTAACGTGGTAAAGTTTATATTTAAATTTCGAGAAAAATACGAAGATGTTAACCACTGGAATTGTAATTAAAAAATATACCTGTTTCGCGTACTTTCATATTAAGATACTAATTTTTTGTTTTGTTTTACTTAAAACTTCAGGTAGCATTCGTTAAATTATTTATCTCGTTCAGGATTAATTATTCGGGATAATCGTAATTCATGTCTATGCAGACACGTAATTATAACCTGGAATGATCATTGTAGAATAAAAAACCACAAAATTCTCAGAAGTCACTGGATTGATGCTCGGTTATTATTTAATTATGATAACAAAAAAAAAAAAAAACAAAATTGATTTAAATTACACTAAGCAAAAACGGAAACTTTTTACGCGCAATGCATATGTCCGCGGTAACAATTAAATTCTCATATCTCGCAATGTGCGTTTATTAGAAAAAAAAATGAATAATTACTCTAATTAATAATCTCTCTGGATCTTTTGGTCGATCTTTGAAATTTTTTTTTATGTTCTTCGCTTAAAAAATGTCGGCTGAACAAAAGCTCAGACTCGATTACAATTTCAAGCCTTAAGCTCGGTTCAGTCTGAACCGAGTCGCAGTCTTAATGAAAAGTGTGTCGAGCGACTTTGTCGCTCGATGGGAATTACGAATGTCTCCTACGGGAATCGTCCTGAAAAAAGGGATACAATTCTGAAGCATCCCCTCAATTAAGGGTGCAGCAGCTGTACGTAGAGAAAGGATTCTCTGAACCCATCTGGTTAACGTCCAAGAGAAAATAAGAGGTTTACTCGAAAGAGAAAAAAAAAAAAAAAAAGTTATAACCAGAGTCTATGTTTTATTATCGGAGAAAAATCAGTGAATTAAATAAAATAACAAAATAAAAAAGAGAAAGTACGTTTACGCGTACAGGTGAATGTGAGAAGGAATGAAAAACAAAAAAAAAAAAAAGAAAAGTAGCTGTTATACCACTTATGGCGTGTTCGCAGTTACGCGATATCGTCGCTGGACAATCGATAGAAAATATCGTACGACTACGCGAGTCAATAGTCACTGTCATTCCTATCACCAGTTTCCACGAAAGACCCAAAGAAATCGTTTACGCACGTTTCATTTTTGTTTTTTTCTTTTTGATCAACAAAACAACACGCGTTTCTCCGTCAAAGAATTTTACTGTATTTCAAATCGCCATTATTTTACGCATCGTTGGAGAACTTTGCATGTAGTAAGGTTATGTCAATAACCCATTGCAAAATTGTTCGCAGAAAGGTGATCGACCACGACGGAATTTAACCACTTAACCAGTAATCACGTCTACGAGACATTCGGCTATCTGTGGTCCACAATTGTTTTGCACGTTTGAAAGCCAAATTTGAAATAAGTCTAACAATTTTTTTATCGCGAAACAGTTTGGGTCCGCTCGACCGTCGATTAAATGGCAGGTTAAGTATATAATAAAAGAAAAAAAAAAATTAAAAATGACCATATAACCCTATCACTTTTTTTTCATAATTACAGTACACATATTAATATACCGTAGTAATTAAAGGTGACGGTAGCACTTTGTAAATGACTTTCGAAAGAAATTCCACGATATATATATATATATATGCCCCAAGGTTATTTATCAAATTCTTGTACAGCCTAGTAAATGTATTTAGCCGCAAGGATGCATTTGTCAAAATTGGTCACGCGTCGATTGTATTGATTTAATGAATGTACACTAAAACTTGTACATGAATTTCTTTTTTAATTTCTAATTAACAATCCAATGTACTGAAATCTCGCACGAAGCGAGCTACGCGTTCGTCACTGCAACGAGACCGTCTTAATTCGCAAATTCAAGTTTATATATATTCGCCGTATATACTACACGGAACGGAAGTTTCTCTTTGGGCCAAAGGAAGCTGCTACTCCTATGGGAGAAGATCAGACTATCCGGAAACTGGTAATTGCAAACTCGCATAGAATTCTAGAGAAATCGGTTCAAAGCACTCAGTGGGTCTCAGACACTTTCCAACTGAATTAGCGTTTTGACGACCCACGTACGTTCTCAGATTGATATAATACATATACACGTTACGTATATACCACTTAAATAAACAGATAGGAATATGGCGCATTGTCACGTTCAATACAAATATAATCAATTTGATCTGCATCGTAAGGTTCAGGCGTTAACATTTTTCGTTATTCTTTAACCGTGTCGGCCGCCATTACGTATTCGTACGAATTGTTATCGCGCGTCGGCAAAATTACTTTTTACTTGCAATACTCTTTCGGGACAATTTTTTGCAGTTTTGTTTACCTTAGCACATTGTCCAGTTACGACCAAACGATTTTGCGATTTCGGGGTACCGTTGTGCCGTGTTGACGAAAATTTGCAAAACATTTACGTAACAGTTACGTAGCGCATTTTGCACGCAATCAAAACCTCTTCTTATTGACAATACGTACGTCTGCGTGGACTGGTGCGAGAACGTCAAAGGATATTTTATTTTATCTATAAATTTTTTAAAGCGTAAAAGAAGAGAAATATATATATATCCACCATTTTGACGGTGGAGGTGCGCATTAATAAAATGTATATTTTTTATTAAGCGGCATCGTCATCGTACTATAAATATAAAACGTATACCAAAAAACCAAAACATGAAAAGCCTAAAAGAAACTCATCTACCTTGCTTCAAACGTCTCACATGGTATATAATGTATTTCTATCGGGTATTTACACCTAGTGGTCAAGGTATGCCCTAATACGTTAGCTATATATTTTTCTTTAACCATTTCTCAGTATTCGTCCAATAAGCGACTAATTTACGCGTCTAAAGTGTCGCGTGATTCTCGCTTGGTAAACATTTACCATAAGAGTATAACCTATAATAAAAATCCATACAGCGTTACAGGAAGTGTACAGTGCGAAATAGTATCTAGATTTCTTCTTGAAATATATTTATTATAACAATTAAATGTAGATATAGGAATTTTACTTTGATAATTTTTTGCGAGCATGTATCGACGAGTAAAATAATTATTAATTATATTCGATCAATCGATATATCTATGGATATAACGTATTACTCGACATTGATATTACAATAAGGAAATAATCTTGCAGATTTAAGTACATTAATGATCTTGAGCGATAAATTAAATTATGTAAATGAGATCCTGCGTAGAATGGCGGATGGCAGAAGCGAAGAAAATTATAACACGAGATCAAGGCTGGTTTACAACGCCATAGGTAAAACTAATAAGTCGCGGGTGCTTCCCCCTGGGAAAATTAATTGTAAACTTAAGCGAATTAGGGTGGCGCCATCTTTGACATTAATAATTGACTAGGTGAGAAATACGGAATTTTCATGTAACGATGGAATAACGTATATATTGGAATACTTTGTAATTGCATCCGATCGATATAATCGATAATATTTTTTTGGTTATCAAGTACGTCCATTCTATTTCATAATTCCCGCCATTTTCCATGAATTTTACTTGTGTAGTTTTACTATTCGCCTCGCGACTAATGGGATTTTTTCTTTCTATTTACTTGTCAGCATTTCGGTGATCATTGTATCACGTAATCCCTCTTATCGAATCTCATTGGCAAGATAACACGGTTGACTTAATATTTTTAACAGGCAAAGAATTTTAACTTGCCACGGTCAAGTTAACCTGCAATCGCCTGTGAACGTTGCCTAACAAGGTATCGTATCGTAGAATCACAGAATCGCGATAAAAAAAAAAAAAACAGATCTCCAAGTACTTCCGTCCAATAAGGAAGAAAATAATCCGCGCGAAAGCCACGATCGTTAAATTGTACTACGGTGACACTGTAAACGCCAGACCTCTAAAACGACCTCGAATACGAACGTTTTCTAACGATTAGCAGCAATTTCCATTAGTCGAACGTCATACTTTCAAGAGAGATCGAATCGCAGATATCGAACGGTACAAATAAAATCGTAAATTATCCCTCAAATTGAAAAAAACCACAGTCACCGACAAGTTTCTCGGTCCAAAAAAAGAAAAAAGAATGGTGAAAAAGCGTTAAAAAAATTAAACAGAAAAAATTTGAAGAATTTCAGAAAAGAAGTGTTCTGATAAATCGTTGATATATATATATATTTATTTTTTTTAAATATACGTTATGCACGTGTCCATACAAGCAACAGCAGCAGCTTCCTATAACGTGCCGTTACAGGATATATATATATCTATACTATATATAACACTGGCGAAACGGCTTCATTGGTAAGTCATGAGGGCAGAAAGGTAGGCAGTTGTAGGCAGCGAGCCAACTAGCAGAATAAAAACGTAACTGGATGGTTAGGTTAGGCCAGTGGTCCGGGTTAGAGGGAGGCAGCAGCCGTTATAGTCCCTGAGAGAAATCAAATGGAACGGAAAGTACGTACGAGGGTTCTTAACTTAACCATACACCGTCTATAGTATGCCGTGCTGTACTATATGTACTGCAGTGTACATACAACACTGTAGCATATATGTAGACCGGAAAGTACAGGCGAAGAAAGATCGTTTCGCGGCTTCAATAATTTACAGAATATATTTACGTCGTCGCGCTATAAAATTTTGTCGAAATTATATAGCCTACGAATGTAATGCCGTTTCTCTTTAAATATTTTGTAGCTTCCGGTGTAGCGGACTGTCAGAAGGTTATGTAAAAAGTGGACACGCAAACTTTTGCCCATTTAAACAAAAATTGCTAAGAGATTTAAGAAGAATTTGGAAAAGGAGAATGGAGATGATAAATCTTCTTCTTTTTTTTTTGGTTAAAGATTTATATTGACTTTTTTGAAGGGAAATCATGCGTGGGCCGTGACCTGGATATATTGGGTCATTGTTACGTGTCAATCAGTCTCATTGAAACTTAAATAAGAAATTGTTACACGAGGATTGTGAACGTACTGGAGTTTGGTTTGGATCGTAACAATGACAACCAGAGACAAGCTGGCGTATTGAAAAAAAAACAAAAATGGCGAGAGAAAAAAAATAAGAAGATAATTACGCAGCGCAGAAAACGTATTTGCGAAGAGATCTAACGGATATCTGCAAAACTCCAATTTTCAGGCTTCATCGCCCATTCCGCTTGATTCTCAGGGAATCCATAGGTCTCTAAGCGCGACGAAAATCAGACGAAACTTTTCTTATTCAAATTATACCCCAGCCCACGTTCCCCAATGGGTTCGAGCTGGATGAGAGAATCCAGATAGCATCGACGGATGTTAGGACGTGTGTGTAGAGAGGCTGGATAATTTGCATATACAGCCACACGTACATCGGCATACCTCTGGATACAAGTGTGCGAAATTCGCATTGGGGCAGATCTCGCAAGTAGATACAACCTTTGAAGAAAAGGCTGAGGTAATTTAAACGCCTACCGCCATCTAGACTGAGGACCTTTTTCCACTACCCTTTCCCTCCTTTTTTTTTTTTAATCAATCCAAAATTTAAAAAAAAAACAGTCATTCCCAGTCCTAGATATTCCAAAATTATTCTTAATCCCACGATTATAAAAGGCCATAAACCAGTGTTTACGTCCCCGTAAAAACAAAATTCTCTGAAGCATCCCTCCAAGACTCTTCGTTCGTAAGGGTGTCGCGATATAAAATGCCTGAGTGAAAGGAATAAAAAGTAGAAGAAAATGCGAGCGATCAACCCTCATCCACACGTGTATTATCGCATTACGATCGAACACGTATTCCTATGCCGAAGGGTGCGTTGGACGCGCAAAGGGGTGGATGGTCTATCCGACGTTGCTGCTCGGGACTTGGGTTGTCTGTCGGATGATAATGTAATTACCCCGCCTGCTATTCCAAGCACGTCCTTAATAATGCCTTACCGAAGACAAGTCTCACCTACTCTCCGATCCTCCCGTCCCTTGTCTTCACCTTGGCACAACCTACTGGCTTGTGTAGTATGTAACTAATATGTACATAGTATACTTCGTCTCTAGAATACCTCCTGCCACCATGGACCATTTGATATAAAATAACTAGTGTATATAATATATATATATATATTGCTTCTGCTGGTTTCATCTGAAATCATGGTCTTGCCTGATCCGCTTCTGACCTCTTTATATATCCAAATATCTTTTCTCTCTACTTGGCAGACTTGAAGACTGAATTTCATGGAATATTCTAGAGTTTCTTATGATTTCCATGCATATATATATGATATAGGCACATATTGGCCTATTGGAAGCATAAAAAGAGCAACCTCTGACGAGACATTATAGACACGTGTGTTCAAAACAGTAGCATTCTGGGTAAGGGCTGCTTTCTATGTCCAATAGTAATGTCTGTAGATTTCATGGTAATATTTAAAAATTGTTCTTATAACGGCCTTGCGCTTGGATAGCTATTTTTAGAATTTCAGTGCAAGCGTTTCTCGTGCCAATCACTCAATGTTTTTCACGAAGATAATATTGATACGACAGATATTATTTTTAAGTGCGAATTGCAAGAATATTTTTGTTCTTATTTCTTGGCCAGAGAGATAATGTTTAATCGATGCTAAGCTGCTTGAAGCTGCCTTCTACTCCAAATAGATCAGCACCTGAAACGGGCTTTCCTGGCCTCTTTGATTCTATTACACCGAAGCTTGCATCCTTGAGGAAAAAATCACGGTTGTCCAATACCTTCTGTTTCCAGTGACCTAAAATAATTGAATAAGAATTATACAAATAATTCATTACTTTCCTATAAATCTGTGCCGTGAAAACCAATTGTCTTTATTGATACAATTGTTATTATAATTGAGACTTACTGGTCAGTTCTGCGACGGACGGTCCTTCGCCACCATAATCAGAAGGTAACACGTGCTTAGGTATATACTCATAGAGACTGTCAACAGTACTATGAACTTTGATCTGGAAGAATAAATTATTTGTATCATTTACCGTCATAGATCTTATCAATTAATAAATTGTAGAATCCTTAATCAATGAAACAGAATATGCTACTAGATTCATGGTTTATATACCCAAGCCAAAAAAGGTTACTATTTAAATAGAACAGAAACTTAACGGCGCAAAAATGAATAGTTAAATGAATTACGGTGTATCTTTTATAAATAGAAGAAATGTACCCTTTGCTTGAGCTTGTCCTTCATAAATCTCTTAAAGATAGCAAAGACCAGATCGAAGGTTGTCGGCGTATTAATAAAGTGCATGCTCTTGGTCCTGATAGGATAAGCATCCTGTGAAAAAGAAAAGGATCAAAATCATTCATAGACTCACGAATGAGCCATCCATTATAAAATTCAATTCCACCTGAAAGCACGTGACGGCTTTTTTGATGACGGTTGGGGGAAATTGCGACACGTGCTCCACACGACTTCCGGTTAGATCCAGCAAGGTATCTTGACCCGCGACATCTAGCCTTGCACCCACAAAGAATAAATAAGAATAACGTGTCTATAAATACCGTCGTTAGATTGATCCACAAAAATAAGAATAATTAGATCACTAACCGATCATCCTCCAGTACCAATAGATCCATTATCATGAAATTGACAATGAGAACTTCCAAAAATGTATATTTGTTCGGATCATAGATGGCGCCTCGAATCAACACAATCCGTGGACTGTCTGGTTTCTCGGTAAGCGGCAACGGTAGATAAGTGCTAATCGATCAAAGGTGGGGCACATTAAGGTATTAAGAATAACGCAAGTGAACAACATATGTTACATATTACATATTACATGTTACATACCCCAAATCAAGAATCTCCTGAATTCTCGATGACTTTGGATCTCGGTCGCCAAATAATTCAGGCAAGTGTGTCCTTATTGTATAATAAGCATCGATCTTCTCCTTTGTCCTCTCCAAACTGTGCTTACAGCCACGTAAAAAACCAACCAGCCACTGTGGATCGTTCCTGGCGTTAATGTGTGGCTGCTTTTTTAACCAATCCAAGATATATTTCACATCCTGTTCCAGACGAGTTTCGTCCTCGTTCAGCTCCACTTTGGCGACGGACTTGAGGTCCTCGGAAAGCACGCGAAATGACATTGTCCCTCGAATCTCTTGGAAAATATTGTATATCCTCGATCAGACTGAGGTCGACTTCAACGAGACTTTCTTAAGTCTTCTCGCAGCTCTTCTCCAGGAAACGAACTGGACCTGGAAAGAATTAAAGTCCAATAATTTTACTTGAATTTCTATAAACTTCTGTGGCAGCAATGTAAATTATTTTGGGACAACTTCACGGACTCACCTGTCGAGCACCTGTGCTCTATGGTAAACAGTACACGACTCGGTGCTCTAGGTCGCGCCTGGTTTTTCATTATCTTCGAGATAACGTGCAAAGATACGAACGTTATGGCAGACAGCTGATAGCAACGACTAAGTGTCGATCGCACAGACATTATGAAATTTCGAAATTCTCCTAAGCACAGACCGATCGGACAAAAAAAACTCTGTATGATTTTTAATATCATTACGTATAATCAGCATATACGTAAATTTACAATTAAAATGATTAATTTGAATATTCTCCAACAAAATACAATACTCCAAATGCACTCTTCCGTCAAAAGATGCAATAGTATTGTCTCTGGTCCTATGTTATATCTTATTTGGAATTTTTTTAATTTCAACGTTCTTAATTGCTCATTTGTATTGTTCGTATTTTGCATATCTTTAACATATGTATGTAATATTAGTCAGAGGATCCGCGCACGTTTCGGAAAGCACACGTGTACAGTTTGAGAATAGAGGACGAATGCTTCAGCCCTAGAAAGAACCGAGGCTGAAATTGGAATCGGCTGGAAAAAGCGCAAGGTAATGCGAAATTCCATAGTACGTTTGACGTCGTCTCTTCGCAGGCCCCTCACGTTGTCGCTATACGTCAACGTTTCTTAGTCACTACGGTTCCGTACCTATTTACTTCTACGAATCGAACGAAGTCCGCGGTATCATTTCTGAACCGACACATCACGCAATACTTGAATTGGTCTTTTGGCACGTTGAACTTTTTTTTTTGCATATTTAATACTACAACAAACTTCATATACTTAACTCTTGCACAGCTTCTAACCAACGAGTTAAACGCTCCGACAAATTAGAAGTGTGAACATCCTGTAATTTTCTGTAAAGTGATACAAGTTACGTCAAATACAATGAAACACACGTGGGATTCTTTCTTAATGTGAAAGAAAATTGAATAATTATTTAAGTGAATTTACGAATGCATAGTAGCTCAGTGTTTATTTTTCACTAACGGGAAAATAGATATAACCTCGCCATTCTCTAACCTGTTTGTCAAGGAAGTTTCGTCGTAATAATTGCACGTACTAACCGTCGGTAAGTGTTAAATTATTGTAAGGAATCGTGAGAAATTGTGGCTCTGACTATAACTTTATATCATTGTCAAATATTATTCCCGTCATATCATGTATCGACGGTTTGAGATATGAGCTAGATACAAATTTCTACTGATAAGATATCACTAAATTTGTATTTCGTGATTCGTGCTAGAGTTTCGTTCGAAAAACTCCAGTTGGATAAAGCTCGATACGATTTTGTCTTTGATAGTCGCACAAAAATAGATGCAACGTGTCAGAATTACCTTAAGTGCATTTTTTTCAAGCTCATCAATAGAGATAACTGACCGATCATGTTACTGGTATGATTGACTGTAGATAAATCGATGAGAAATTCCCGCGTATTCTGTGCCACATGAATTTATCTGTCAGGATAACGCGTCATCGAGGATGCTGACATCTGTTAGTTGAAGCAGCTATTACTTCTTTAACCCAAAGAAACTCTATTAAGTCGTTGCTGAGCTGACGGTAAGTCTAAGATGCCTATTCTATTTATCTTCAGTCAATGCTCTTATGTACATATGATATTTTAGTAAATGGGATGTTACCGTCGGTCAGAAAGGTCGGGTAATCCTTGGTCGGTAAAGTAGAAAATGTCATATGATATAACGAAATGCTTCACTGATTACACCTAAAAAATAGAAGGTAACAATAGAGTCACGGATGGTAAAGAAGGTTCATTACCACGTATACTGCAATCTATTACGATAAATTAATACTGAATTCCAAACCCAGTCAAATTGCTTGTTACTTGAAAAACCAAATATTTCAGTTTAAGAAGCAGTCGTGATATATTTTATAATATTCATTAGAATTATTTCTATAATCGAATATATCTGTCCTCTGGTACTTCTATAACGACAAAGCTATCGTTCGAACGGCAATGCAAATAAGCAGTATGTTTACATGCCTCATAAACCACGAGTAATGACCCGCAGTAACGTACGATAACGAATTTCTTTTTTTCAATCCTTGTGTGTAAAACTGGCTTCAATTATAAGGAGCTACGATAGGCGAACTGGAACAATAATACCGATTAACGAATAACTGCGAGAAAAATGCTTTAGTTCGAATGTCAAACGAATTTTCACTTATCCTGACAGTGACGTATTTTATAAATAAAATGTCTAATTGTACTTGTAGGCAATAGCTATATCAAGGAACACGTGCGTAGGCACTCGAAGGTCGTGCAATCGCAGGCCACAGTACCTTTTGCAGCATCCGCGTAGGCACCTCGAACAAATGACATTGACGACAGACGCGAATTCATTTTAGATTTTAATTAGCAGCGAATCGTGACATTTGGCAAAGCCAAAAATTTAACAGGGAAGTCCAAAATGGATGTTTAAAAAATTCAACAAAAAACAAATTTCAATGCAACAGCCCTCGTTTGGGTGGTCCGTAATTTTAATGGGGGTCGTGCTGAGTTTTTAAAGCGATTAAAAAGGTATGAATCGTAAAGAGTGTTTAATTTGAATATTGAGCAATAGTCAATCTTATTCACCATTCCATTAGTTTCTAATAACGGTTTATACAGTCAGATTTATGGTGCAAGGTTAACCGTGACCGCTTTGTTCATAAGCGTTGCAATTTCAAGCGGAGAAATTCGGTACGATTTGAGTTTTGGATCCTTGAATTAAATGGCGGAGAAGGATATAGTCCGTTGCACGAAATTTCAGGGACGTGATTGGTACCCCACAAGACGTTATCAAGGAGTTTGAGGAATTTTTTGTTTGTTTTAATAAATCACCCAAATAGTTATTCAAAAAAAATGTCAATGTCTCGTAACGCGTTAATTTGCGTTAAAAAAAAAAATGTAATGAGATTTTTCACAATAAAGTTAAACAATTTTTAATTAATTTTCGCAATGTTGGACTCCGGTCTCGTGTAATTAAAAAAAACACACACACACAAGAAAAAGCCTATTAAGTACAATTAAACGTAAGGAGAAAGTCCAATGAAATCAAGTACCTTAATAAAAAAAAAAAAAAAGAAGTATTGGGCGCACCTTAACTCACGAAAAAGATACACTGTATTCGAAGTAACTACTACCCACTGGCCTTAAGCATGGTCATGGCCAAAGACTCGTGACTCACGCCGCTCTCTTGGAAACTGTATCGAAAGCGGGCTAGTACGATCTTACATACAGGCAGTATAATAGTTAGCACAACAAGCCACGTGACAATCGGTACGATAAAGACCATTTAATACAGTTAAGAATTTTTAATTGAAAGAAACGTAAAAAATGTAATTGATTTAAAATATCAAATTGGCAAATTGTGTAACTTTTTGAAATGGTATTTTGTAGGATTTTTTTTTTAAATTAATTTACGACCGCACTATTGCCCACGTATAAAGTTCTGTCAATGAACATCGACCCGGTTACTTCAGTAGACCCTGATTTTTTAATCAACCGGAAGTACTGTGCCAGACAAATTGTAATATATATATATATATATTTATATATATATATAATATCTATGAAGTCATCGATAACTACCGATCTGATATGAAATCACTAACTTAATCCATATAGATCAGATAAATCTGATAGGATTGTCGCTAGTTTGAAAAAAGAGCCTGTATCATTACTAAGGCCAGATGCGTTTCTAACAATAATTGTCGCGCATTCTTCGCGAAAAGTTACGTCACTCTCGTACTTGAGTCCATATAAACGCATCAACCAAGTCGAGATTCATTTGTTCCTGTATCACAACAATGATTTCTGATTCATCAGTGTAAAGTTCCCAATGGGATTTTCACAAGGAATTACATCGTCATTAATGATTTCATAGTGAATGCACGAACAATTAATTTTCCAATTTCCAAAACAAAAAATTAATATTCATTATATTAATTGACAAATTGAATAAATTTTCGAAATCTGACCTAATCAAATTATTCTTACACCGACGGCATCAGTCCCTATTTACTTTTTTTTTTATTTTGAACAATTTATTCATTCGATAATACACTACGACTCCTCCCACCCGGAACTTCCGGTACAACGAGAGTCAAGAACAATACTTGAAAAACGAAGGATTCCTCTCTTCTGGTCCATTCAAAATCTTTTACTTCCTTGTCAACGGAATCGAGAAGTACTTGACTTTTTTTTCTGCTAGACAGACAACGTAAAAAGCACTGAAAGAACAAGGATCCATTGAATAACATTTTAACATTCGTGCTTCGAAGGCAATGATAATCATTTATCAGATATCATAATAGGAAGTATATCGATATATATATATATATATATAT
>JARPRG010000295.1:440376-466954 GCA_031001745.1 Hartigia nigra
CGCATCCTCTTCCGATTCTTGAATTTTTGTCTTAGCTAATTTTCCAATTTTTTTGCAGCAGCGATTTTAAATTTATTGATAACAAATTTTCTATCGAACGATAAGATGCGCATTGCTCGTTTAACCCAATGAACTTGTGACGTAACGTGTCAATTTTAAAAATTGGCCCGAACTCCCTTCGAAAGATTGATTCGGTATCGATTAGATTGGTGATGATTTGCCAATGGGGAAACTGAAAATAAAATTGACTTTTATGTTAGGAACGTCGTGGTTTCTAGTGTAGGCTTGGGATTTAGTGGAACTGTACTAACCAGTAGGATATTATGGATAAGGGTTCGGCATTCAGGAAATCGATAGTCCCGATAGTCCCTCGGGACAGACGGGAAGAAATGGGACAGATGTAGCTTAGCATCCATGATGCGTGTTGTTTTTCTTAAATTTTTTATTCTTTTTCGAAGTAATTCGTAAAATTGTTTTTTCTTGTTTCTCTTACACCCTATACAAAATACCATATGGACAGTTGAAAGAAAGTATGAAAACAATGTCAGATAGTATGTTTCAACTGGTCTTGTACATATATATATATATATATATTTTTTTTTTGTATTATATGTTACTTTTCACTCCCTTTTTACTCTTTCTAAGAATCCTCATTGTTTTTCCGAATAATATTTTGTCAGAATCTCTTTTTTTGTTATCAAACAGGTAAAAACTCGAACCATCACTTTCCCGAAAATCTATGCTCGTAAAAAGCAAATACCCGAGCCGCCTTTCTCTGGAAACATAATTTTTCCAAAAATAAAATCTCTCGATCGATACCTTATAGAAATCTACGTTTTATTCGAATTAAATATATATAAATATTGACTTCGAACACACGGATTTTTCGAAAAAATAACAGTTCGCGATTACAATATTCGAGAAAATGATAAGGAACTTTTTCTTTTTCTCACGAACAATTGTGTCAATAACGATATTATTGATCGTGTGAGCGACAGCGAAGTGCTTATTAATACAGATTATTTTATAAGACAAAAACGCGGCTGAAGAAGCAAATATTATTGCTCAACACACACTCGAGAAAAATGAAAATAAATGAGGTAAAGAAAGAGAAAAATTAATTTACAAAGAACAAAAAACTTAGAAACAGCATTACGCGGTTACGTAGATTTTTCGATAAAATTATTCGTCAAGCTTCGTTTGGCCAGTCAAAGTTAGAGTGACTTGTAGTATTTTGTATTTTGGGGTAAAAAAAAAAGAGAAGAAAACGTTAAACGGAACAACAGATCGATATGGATGGATCGATCGGATAATAATGACAAAAACACACGGCCTTAACTGGGATACAATCTCGCGATGATCAGATTCTTTTAGAAGTCTACGTGATCGGCATGACAAGTGTAATGGCGTAGTTTCTGGTTTGCAGATTCCTCATCGAATAGGGAAAAAGTAGCCCTTGGCCTGCTTTCGGTCCCACCACTCTTATTTTGATCCAAATATCAGTGGCGTATAGTAGCTGTAGCGTAAAGCTATTGTAACGATACGATACAGTGATTTTCGAATTCGAATTAACGAAGTAATTAAATCGTTCTGAATAATAATTATTTTTTTTCCTTTAAAATAATAAAAACCGACAAAGAGAAACTGACGTAGAACGCAATTTAATTTGGAACGATTGACGCATGCGCCTGACGTGTTTTATGTCGTATGTCAATTTTATCGAAGGTCCACGTACGAGGAGATCGAGTTTAAGATCGTCATCGGTTTCAATGAAAGTGTATAATGATCCGTGATCGTGATCCTTGATGGTAAAGATTCCTTAAAGGGTTTTTTTATTGATCTTGGATATATTGGAAATTTCCTTTTCTTTTTTTTTATACGGTCAGTTGGGATGTCTGACTAGGAGTATGATATATCCACTTGACTTGAGCGGAAGCACAAATAGAAATGCGATACCACGCAAACAATGGATCGTTTGTGAAAAGAAAGGAAAATGCAGAAAAAAAGGAAATATGGAGTTTTCTAGAAGCTAAGTATATTTGTGATATATATATATTGGAAGATTGGTACTTGGAAAGGTGATTTATTCGAACGATACTTTTTTCCATGGCTTGGAGATGAATTTGATTGTTGCTCAAAAATTACCGAAGGGGGGGAAAAAAAAAAAGAAAACGATGTAATTGTAAATTAAACTTGGAACAAAGGTGACATGAAATTAAATAGTGCATAAAGGTAAGTTAAAAATATTGTTTGTATGTGTTGTACTTCGAGTCAATCGATATTATATTCGATAATGTCGATTCTCATGATCGATTGTGGTCGTCATGCTGGAGAGGCAGAACCGATCGTAAAGCGTATTTATAAAACCGGTTAAGAACATTGCGGTCCACTTTCTCAGATGTAAAAGTGCCGGAAAGAAATCCGTTGAAAATTCACCAAAACGATCGACATTCGATCGTTGAAAATCGATTGATTTTATTATCGTCTAATGGATCGAATTCTCGACATAAATATTATACTATACTATATTACACTATATTTCAATATATTATATTTTTTGTAAAATTCAATATCTCTACCTAGGGATAACTGCACGATTCCGCTCGCGTTTCAAATTTGAATTTTAAAAGACACACGTTTCCTTCTTCTATGACGTATAGGAATCTGTAACTTCTTGGGGCAAGCACAAGTCTACGAATCACATGGGCTTTCCATATTTTATGTATCTCTTAGGTGTGCTACGTGACAAGATGCACCAGATGCGAGTTCCACCTCAGCCAGTCACGTTCATTGAAGAAAAATTCGGCAAATTTTATTTGCCAAAAATTGCGCTTTGACAAATACTCAAGATGGTACAAGCTAAGATAGGGATTTAAAAAATAACAAAAAAATATATATATATATATAACAAATGCCTATGTAAATGATCCTACGTATCCTTGGATCGTGAGGTACTTAATATTGGCAGCGAACAATCTTGTCGTTATTATGTCACGCGATGATAAGTCCGACAATGCAACCGGTTTGCATAATCATTTTCTACAAATAAGAAATATCCGGTCGCGACGTTGTAGAAAAAACGTAGCTGTATCTTCCGCTGAAGAAAATACATCAAAAAAATAAAGCTGGTTATAATATTTAATTTATATACGACATTGAGGCAGATTCAACTAAAATTCCCATCGTATGTTAAACACGGATTCTGTTTTTTTCTTTTTCAAAAATCACGTAAAAAGTATTTAAAAATATTATGGGAAATTTCCAACCCACCCCCCGCCCAAAAAAAAAACATAAAAACTTTTAGCATGGCAATCAGCGGCGTGAAAACGTGTCTAGGAATTAAGGGATGAAATTAGCAAGTACGACCCTTGAGGAATACCGAACTTGTACGTTGATCCAATCGAATTGGTCTTCGGCCAAGAGTGAATTCCGTTTTTTGAAAAGATGAAAAAAAGGATAAAAAATGAAAATAGAATATAGGTGGAATCTTATTTGAATTAAAAAATTGGGCATTTAATCCGGTAGAAGGGGATGATTGTCAAAAGGAATTAGGATACCTGGGCAAAGAAATTGGAGTTGAAGGGCCCCGTATGCTGGGTTGGATAAGCAGAACTTGCGTAGACTTGGGACTTCACGCCACGTTAAATCCATTAACATGATAAAGCTCAATCTTCTCGTAGAATATCCTGCAGGCTCTTCTCGTTTCGCCACGTGAATTAGATTTTCCCTGTGGAAGGGGTCCGATGCTCCCGAAGACTGAAAAGGACGTTTTAACAGAGTCCTGTAATATCGTCGTACTTATCCTTGAAGAGTATGGGTCATCGGCCGCCATATTGCCAGAAGGTCATCAAGCACCGTCCACAACGAAACAAAGAATTAAGATGGCCAGTTAATTATTTGTAGAAAATCCTCGATTATCGTGGCCTTGCATCCTTCGCACTTTTACTTAAAAAAAAAAAATGAAAATCGAAGGAAACCAGGGCGATGAGGAAATCATAATTGGCGCCTCAAGGATAATCGAATCTCTATAGGTTTTATATAGCCAATTTAACGTCGCACAGTCTTATCTGTCTTGGATCGAGTGAAAGTGTGCAAAAATGAATATTAAGATATCTTTGTAAGAAAAAAAAATGAAGAAATGAAAATTCATTATATTCACAATTAGCTGTGACTTTGGAATATTTTGCCGCGTCACGCGACGTCGCGACGTCCTCGAACTTTTGGCAATCGTGCATCGGCGTCGCATCCGGAACACATTAACCGTGACCTTTTTCGCGAAAGTGCAGAACGCCTCAGGATTCTACAGGCGAATAATTTTTCTTTTTCAAGCCGGGAAAGGCCGTTTATTTTTCAACGGACAGATCGTTCGATCTATGCCCTGGGACTCTATTATGGCTGATCGATTGACACTTTGTCAATACAACATTTCCTATTACGTAGATGTAAATGGACCATCCGAATAACTCGTTATAAATAACAGCAAGATGATGGAACGATGGGAAAATGAAAGAACGGAAATTACGATCGAATACATAGTACAGTTATAATGTATACAAATAAGAAACAAAGGATGCTTTAAAATACATCAAAACTCAAAAAAGAGTTTGGAGTTCATATAAGAATTATACATTAGTAGTATTTTTAATTAAATTAAATATAAATTATACATTGGCACAGCCAGATAAAAAAGTCGTGCTCATTTTTTCCTGGAACCAGCCAAACGAAAATACCGAGAGTAATACGTAAAGTTAAAAAAAATATCTAACATTTTTCGTTAATTAAAAACTCCAAAATTTACTCTCGTGATTCTAAAGCCATCTGATTGCAATAAATATCTTCTTTTTTTTTAATCCAATTCTAAAGAATTTTAAATCGCGTATTGAAGTCCGTTAGGAACTGGGTCAGTGTCCGTGTGAAAGGAATAAAAGAAGCGAAAAGAGGAGAGAGAGAGAGAGAATAAAAAAATTGAAAACAAAACCCTCGCTCTACACGAATAAAGTAAAACGAAAAGGGGTCGTGACGTTTGGCAATTGCAGAATGTGGAAGATACACGAATGCACGAGTATATATATATATATATATATATATATATATATTCATTTAAAGCATACCTCTTTCTCTCTGTCTCTATTTCCGTTTTCTCGCTCTCCGGCTACTTTGTAATTCAAATTCCACGAAATGCCCTAAAATGGCGCTTCGTTCCAATCACGCAGAAACGTGATTCTCCGCACGTCCTTTTACCCACCCACTGATTGCCACTCGGTCTCATTGTCTGCGTTCGACTGTCATGCGCGACTAAAGAAAGAGAGAATGAAAGAAAAAGAAAAAAAAAGTCACCATCCGTCACAAAGAAAAAAAAACACACATACCTCTGCTACAATCCAAGTTACAACGCGCAAATCTTCTGATAAGTTAATTAAGTATATATATAACCATACATATGACTATGACGTAGATAGGGCCCAGAACTTACGTGACTCCCGTCACGATAGTCAATTACCTTTTGAGGTCACGATTCTTTGATTTTAATGATACAACGCATGGAGGTGACTTATTTGCGGGTACTATGCACTGAAGAAAGTCCCCCCCAGAACGCGTAGCAACCTTCTATTACTTCATTTAGGTAATACAAAAGCGCCTAGAGTCTACGATCACTGTTACATTACGACTATACTACGTACCAGTTAGTTAGAACTATAGTAAGTTACGGTACAGCATAGTAAACTACAATGTAATAAAATGACGCGAATTTACTTTGGCGTTACTGTTTAATTAGTGAAAAGTATACAAAGCTGCCGTATATACCTATTTGCTAAATGTATAACGAAAGTATCAAAAGTCTTGCTACTTATCGATGCAGAATTTCCAAGCAGTGGACCAAAAGTTTCAAATCTATTTGTAAATAGAATAGACTTTGGGTCAGTGCCTGAACCCTATAGGACCCATATGGTAGAGAATAAGAACGAACAGCAGGTACCCATCGTTTGTAACGTAAATGGAACAGTCTACGCTAACTATGGGATGGGAACTGCTACTGGCGTGGCACTGAGGTTTATACAATGGCGAACAAAGTGGGGTGCGCAAATATTCGTGAAAGACGGAAGGTTTAGTCTCCTTTACAAGAATTTCGAAATGTTGCCACAGTTGCTCTCTGTGTGACAGCTGAATGACATCGGCCACTTGTTCGGCTGGCCTTTTACAAAGTGAAATAATTTTCCCACACCGCACGACGGTATAAGAAGCAAATAATCACAAGTATTTCGTGGAAGTGCATGCGTATACGACGCAAGCCATATTGAGTGTAGCAACAAGAAAAAGAAGGCTGTATACCCTGATTAAAAACTTGATAATAAAGAGCAATTTTTATATATTATGTTTTCTTTGTTTGTTTTTGCATTTAGCGAATATACTCGTTCGGCTAATGAAATTCAAAAACATACCCTGACCCCCACTCTACTGTTTAGTAAAATTTCAAAATGACAATCCCGTGTGTTACCAAGGGCTGGAATTACGTCAGAATTCATTGGAGTCCATCTCGAAGCTATAGGAGGAGGACTCGGATCAGTTAGTTCGTTCCATTTAATTTGGTGATGACAAGGGGGGGGGGGGGGTTGGATCTGAAACGGTGAAGGGGGAACAAAGGAACTGGGTAGCCTTATCTGAATCCGCAAAGTGTTTTATAAGAGTGATTGATTTCTGTTGTAACAGCTCTCGCCTTCACGGAACCGAAGAAATCAATTCTCAATTCCAGCTACCTTCTATGGGGCAGCTAATTCTCTTTGAAATATAAGTGAGTTAGTTTGACTGATTTTCACCTAATGGCGAAATCACTTGGAGTCCGATTACAAATAACTGAGAGTGCGCGATCGAGTAGGATCGAAGGAGGAAATAAAAGGAACGAAATAAAAGAAAAAAACAATGAAGATCGTCAAGATACGTAGTGAGGCTTATAGGAAAATGACAGAAAGAAATCCCTGGCTGTTCTTTTCATTCGTTATCCACCGTACTAATAATCTCCTGTCGATAACCTAACCCTAACTACGTAGTAGCATTTTGAAAACATAACCTATCGTTCCGGTTAGAGAGGAACGGAGATAAAAAAAATAATCAAAATAAAAAACAACAATCTTTCTTGGTATATCGACCAAACGTAAGATCAAACTTTTTTTACGTCGTGCTTAAGTCATCGAAGTTAATGAAAATTCAGTGTCGTGAACTTTGTTACGGAGAAAACTTTTTCGAAAAGAAAATACAATTTATGGTAATTTATCTGCAATCAACTTCGACCATAAGGAATTAATGGTAAACTCGGGTCTGCGCGATACGTAAAATACAGTATATTTATTATTGGATAGAATATATAAGTATATAATATATACATGTATATTAATGATAGAATATGTTAAGCTGGTAAACAAGCATAATCACTTCTATCGTCCATCCGGGAATCTTGTTGATAAACAAAGTTCATTTCACGACTTCGTTATTCTCATGTTATAATTATTAATATAGAAAATAATTTCTGTCGCCTTCCTTTCGAATCGATGACGATATCAATGCCTACAGTTATTACGCAATATTCCGATACGTCAAGAAAAACATCTGTCCCTCCAGTTTGGTCTATCAAAACGAAAACGAGGAGAACCATATAAACCTAACCCAGATAAGAATCACGTCCGCCCTTCGGACCCCTCAGCGCCACAAGTATAAACTCCATAGAAAACTCAAGAGATAGGGAGGAAAGAAAAGACCCCTTGATAAATATCCCACAGCCATAGGTGACACCGCGTATTTTCCAATAATGCCCCTAGAGAAAATTTCAAATCTTAAAAAAGCATCTTATCCGTCGCGACGTGATCGATTAATAGGTTAGGTAAGGTAGGTACAATAATAAATTACATGGAATAGATCCATTTCTCAGGACGTAAGTTCTGAAAGCAAAGGACATTCAAGTAAAATAAAAGAAGAAAGCGTTCAATTTGGTTGATTAGAAAATTGTCAAAGTTATTAGTAAAAAGAACAAAAAAAAATCTATACTTCAAATAAAATCATTACTTTATTCTGACCAATTGACCGATTGACACTGTGAAACGTGACTAAGTGCTGACTTGTCGCTGTTGGTGCGTAAGGAAAGTAAGTGGTCGTCGTCGTGATCTCGAAGTGGAATACAGAAGACGAAGTAGTAGTGAAGTGCCGATGGAGTAGGGATATAGTATATTTTATGGGTGTCAGTATCCCTGGCTTGAGCGGGCCTGTATATATATATATAAACTTGTGCGCACGTCTGTGCGACGACTAACGTGTAGCCGTGGAGTATATCTCCAGTAATTCCAGTCTGGAGCGTTCAGAAGCAACGCGCGACTTGAAACGACGACATCGGGTTACGGCGCGTAGAAGAATTCAGTTCCGATTGAGAGTCCATTATTTGAACGATACATTCTGAAGGTGCATTTAAAAAGATTTAATCGTTAAGAAAGTCAATACGATCGATTGACGAATTAGAGGAACATTAAGGAGTGCTAGTGGGTGAAAAAATTGTTTAGTGAAGATGTCTCGAACTGCCCGATTTTGTGTCGCTTGAAAAGCGTACGATTAAACGGCAAAAAGATCCTTTAAGTGTGTACATTTTTGAGTCCTTGATTTACTGTCGACCGTTAGCTTACAGCTGTATATGTATATATATATATATATATGTATGTATATTTATATACATAATTTGAAGCAGAGATTATAAAGGAATAAGGAAAACGAAAAAGGGAATAAAAGAAAGAGAGAGGCATTGCGAAGAACAAGAGAATAAAAACGAAGATAAAAGGAAAAAAGTAAAATTTCCCTTGATTTCTTGTTCGGATACAGAGACACGTAAATATTTGAAGGTCGTAAGGCTAAGGAATTTGGTTTTCGACTTTTCACAAATATTTAGTCTTGTGGACGAGGTTTCGATCTGTCTGTAATATAGAACATACATGACGCTTCGGTGAAAAGGGCGCGAAAGAAGAAAGAAGTGTGAAGCACGATAGTTTAACCTACAAGGAATAGTTCTCAGACGCATCGAGCCATCGTCACGTGGTTGTGTCGTGAAAAAAAAAAGAAAAATAAAGGAAATAAAAGCTATTAATAGCACGAACGTTGTTATCGACAATATAGACCAGATACTTAATAGAGTCACGCGATAGAATCGATTGTGTTGAAAATTGCATAATAGCCAAGCGCACAATTGAAGTATAATTAACTGTCTGTCTCTCCGGCTCGAAGCGAGGAGAAAGCAAATCGAGACATTCAAATTTGACGTTAACGAACCAACCCCTCCGACGTTATCAGACAGTTGAGTTATTTTGAAGTTAGTGGTGTGGACCAGAATCTATTCGCAGTCGATTAAGCATAAACGAACGACCTTTTGAACTGCGTGTCATTGGAATATTTGTTCTACCGTCGTGCATTGAAGATTTGACAATGGCGCCATTCAGCGGATTAAATGTAACCCAGCTAACGATGGAGTCGATGGACCGAGTCGTCGAAGATGGCATTGAGGGCAACTTGACACTTGTACAGGTAGTTTCCGAAGTGGTCCAGGAGCTCGAGACAAAGAGGGAAATGACAGAGGCTGAGTACGAGCAATTCTTAGCTGACGTTTGGGTCGGTGTCGTTCTGACTCTAATGGTCTTAAGCTGCGTTTGCTGCATGTGCTCCTGTCTTCTCTATCACAAGTTTCAACAATGGAAACGTCATGGTGAGTTGCATCTTTAGTACTTCTTACACGAAGTAACGAATAAAGGCATCCGAGAAACGTTAGGCTATTCGTATCGTTTGAAATTCGCTCGCTGCGGTTATTGTCGCGAATAAAAGATCAAAGAGCGATTAGAGAATTTCTATTAGTAGATGCCGACGATAAGACTCTGGAACAAAAAAAAAATGATAACAGCGATACCAATCAGAAATACGAATTATACTTCGTGTTGGGCTAATCTTTTAGCTATAGGAGTATCACTACGAATCGTTATCTTTATGAACAGCATTATTTATAGACTTTAAAAGAATCCGTAGGAATCATTTTAAGAATTGCACGAGAACGAATCAAACACACGATTTCATAAGCGTTTATAAATAACTTCGACGCTCAAAGAAACTCGGAAGAACAGCCTGAAAAAATAGCAATAACGATATACCATATAAATACAAGTTTTTTATAGTCTCAAATATTATTCAGAGTACATATACACTATGGTAAAATGAAAGTGATGCTCCTCTTCTTATATTCACCTGATAATTTTGTCGGAAAATAAAAATTGGAAAATACTATCAGCTGTTATATAAAATATAAAAATGTACGCTCTACTCCGTCCTATTTGATATACATATATTTATTCTCTATAAAGTCCAAAGATCCCTGAAAATAGCTCGATCGAAATCATCACTCGTTCACAATGTATCCTATCGCGTTCGCAAAGACGAACCTTAAGGTTTTGGTTTATCTTTATATACAGACAAAACGCACGCGAAAGCTTTTCTTGGGACGTCTGGAAAGCCACTTGAGAAGTAAAGAGAAATAGAAACCCGAGGACAATGAAAGGACGTAAACTGGTTGTCGAGCTCGTCGACTTGGTTGAATTATCGAACTAAATCGTATGTATCTATGTTGGACTGAGAACCGTTTGAAAATTGACAGGGCAGAAGTTTTATTCAGCCGCGATTCAATTTCGTTCGACGCGACCTTCCGCACGAGTGACTGTCTCCGATTATAACACTGTACGTCCCATATAACTATATCGGTTAGGTAGCCCAGGTTAGTCCTGAAGTTGGTACCAACTGTGTGCAGATACTACATCGATATGCAACCATGGGAAATTAAAAATCCAGATAGCCGAACTACGCCCGGAACCATTCCTTTTAGTAATTTCATATCGCTTCAATGCAGATTCACGAGTAGCAACGTCTATTGGAAAACTTACCTTAACAAATTTGTTAAATCATGAATTTCCGGCTAGCAGAAGTTCTCATAGTATATATATAAACTCACTTCTCTTACTAACCTTTTACGACGTTGCTATCTCATGTATATACCGTAGAATACATTACACTGGACACTTTGCGTCTTCATCCTTCAGGAAGTCAAGAACTGAAGTACGGCCTTTGTCAAGACGGCTGTTTCTGCGTGACGTAAGAGATTCGTAAAGCGTCCCATACACTGTGTAACGTGTAATAAAGCACCGAATGAAGAGACAAAATACACGTTTTATGCAAAAGAGACATATGACACAACGCGGCCATGTTGAATTTGTAATCGGACTGTCCACCCGTCTCGTTATTTTACGCCATTGCGGGGGGGAATCATGCAATGCTTCTACCTGATATGCATATGCGGTCATGTGTATAATCGTACTGTTGCCTAACGTAAACGAGTAAAGCCGGATGCGTACGGTTACTCTTCGCAGAAGACGTTGAACTTTGCAAAACAATGACGGAGATCGGTATCGGACCGCTTCCAACCGGAATTGAACGCGTACGGCTATACCCTGTAGTTGTTCAGTTATCCGCATAGAGCGCCACGTTCGCTACCGCGATGCATGCCGGTTGCGCATTTGCTTTTTGCACACGTACACGGGATATCCGCAGCGTCCGCAGAATAAACTATTTGCGCTATTCGGAGAAAGGTGGGAACACAGGTGAATGAAATTGTTGTTTGAAAAAAAAAAAACTTTGGTTTGGTTATACGTAAAAGTTTTGACGGTAAGGGTCGGTCTGCGCATGCGCGAGACAGACTCACGTCTATTTCCGGACGAGAAACGTAGGACTGCTGAAAAATGTTACTCAACGGGTTGTATTAGTAGTTTTCGTAAATTCGTGCGGGGACTTAATTGCTACACGAAATACCGCAAGAGGAACTGGCCGTTCTTTAAGGGAGATCGATGCGCTCAGATGAATCAGTGAAGTCTGAGCACGTCTCGTTTTCTTACCTTCTTGAGAAACTCCTATCACGATTCACCGAAAACGCTTCTGAAACGTCCCGAGAAAACATTCCAACAGAGTCTTCAATGGAGGTTTATGTCCTATTTGACATGCAGTTAGGAAAAAGGTAATGGCGGCTCATGCGACTCAAGAATATACGTAGGATAGTCCTTTATATCTGGATCCTACAGGCAAACACTCCTGGCGACATCTTTTCGAAGCGTCTTGTACGACGAAACTAAAGACAAAGAAAAATAACATAAACTCACCTTTTTTTTTATATTCGCAAATCTTTACGCCAATTAATGTGGATCTACTGTATGCAAAACAAGATTTAAAAAATTGAATACATCGACAAATAATACTTGCACGTCGAACGTTACCGTTTATTTGGCAACGTGACACCTTATTTTATCGGCAACTGACGCCAACGCGTACTCAGAGTTCATTGTCAATGTCAGACTTTACGTAATAGGAAAAAAAGATACGTACCGGTGTTTCGCCAATCTAATCTGCAGATATATGTATATTGATCTACACGTGACAAGAAATAGACAAATTTAATAACCTTGCGCATATCGCGAATATCGGTTGAACGATGTATTCAAGTTTTACGTATATATCCCTATAGCCCGTATGCACGTGTGTCATATATATATAACACGTAAGTATATATAATCAACGTTTTCCAGAAAAACATCGAAGACGTATTTGCTGCCGATTGTACGGCTATTTTTAGCCGCTCGTTTTCACAGAGACGTTAACAAGCCTCGTAAGCCGTTACTGGGACGTTACGTTTTTCCCCCCTTTGGCTGCTCCCATTTTCCGTATCTTCTTTTTCACTTCATTTCGTACCACCATCATCTTCCCTCCCACCGTCCTACCGCCCCATCATTCTTTCTCTACGAAAACAAAAACACCAAAACGACGTAGGACAAACCCGTTCGCTTAAAAATAATATATCTACAGCTTTGTCTGCCATTAACGAAGGCATTAATGGTACCAATGGCAGACATTATCGGTTAGTCGTTTCTGCTTGGATACTCGTGTTCAGTTGACACGGAATTCTACGACTTATTCAGGAGAACTGTAACCCTCCCTCGGGATGAATTTTCTTAATTTTTCTTTCCACCTTTGCACTTTGTTACGTCCAATCAAGAAAGAACTCGGTGACCTTTAAACCCTGTATTATTGGCACGTGAAAAATCCTACGGTACCGTGCGGAAATAATATTTCTTTTGGAATCATTAAACGTGTTTCAGTGTCGAGTCGTTGTTTAGATCCTCGAGGCGTAGCTAATGGTATCGGGTCATCAGGGTGACGATGATGATTCAATGTGCGAATCGATGACCTGCTCGTAACGTTATTGCTTAACTCAGATTGCAGCGATTAACTCTAACGAAAGTTCGTGACCTTTTGCCTGTAACGATTATTATCAATTAACGCCGCTTACTTTAATGGGAATTTATTCGCCACGTGTTCAACGAATTGTATCGTGTTTACTTAAGTTCATAAACATTTTATAGCAGCTTTCGTATCGTTAAAAACGATAATCGATACATTGATAGAAGATAGTATATAGATATACGAGATTAGTACAAGTACAAACGCCGAAACTGTATGCATAACGATTGTTAAATATAATTAATAACAGTCGATAAAACAACTAAATAAACTTATCGACGCGACCGAGAGAAAAATTTGTCCTCAATTTTTTTTTTTCAAAACAAAATTTAACGCCAACTCTTATTCGAACTTCCTGGCGTGATTTAGCGATAAAATAATTAACTCGAATATTACGAAAATTATTGCGAGTACTGATAACTAATCTGGAAAATTTCAGCGATACCGAATATTATATATTCAGTGGATTATTAAATCGGTATTAATAAAAGATTCGATTTCGAACACAAATATCGACTTGATCGAATCATTCGTCAATTTAAAAATAAATCAAGTACCTGGAAGCATGACGTATTCCCGATGGTGTAATCTGATGAAATCTTCGCGTCATCAAGGCAAGCCTTCTAGGCAGGTATAACGCGTATGGTGACGTCATTGGTGAATCGACGTTCATTGTCCAATGGTCTTTTAACTTTGGAATGACGAATTTTCACCTGGAAAACCAGGAGTCCATACCAAGAATTAGCTACGTGACGAACGAGACACGTATTACTTATGTAAATACGCAATAATCGTGCGTATTACCAGATAATTGAAAAATTAATTGCGTTGGCAATCATCCTTAAGCATTCCTAAGCTATTTCACGAACATTTTCTTATTTACCATTGCGCACTCAAAGTGCACTGGTTACGAAGAAGGTGCATTATGCCTACAGGAAAATAACTAGTTTTCATTTTATTTTTCTTTCGTATTTGCATATAAAAAATATTGAATCAACCCGTTTCATTATATCTGAGAATAATTGGAATTTCAATAACTTCGTGTTAATAACACCTAGTATATTGTGTAGGGAGGAAAATAAAAAATCCATAAAAAAAACAAAAGAATTCAATTCGTCATACCGTTCCAGCTGCTTGAACTAGTTTTTGTCAAAGACCGTACGAAATTCATCGGATTTGCGAACGCGTCTTTAATCGATTTTACTCCGACTTTTTTTTACGCTATATCATGGGTCAACGGATCCCACCGAAGATCTTAACGGAACGTGACTCCTGCTAACCCCCAGAACTATTGCTTCGGTAATGCCAAAACAAATACGCCATCATTTTGACGAAATTTAGACGAATGTCTGCCAACCGGAAGTCGTTGACGTGAGAAGACCTCACGGATATTTCCTGTAAGACAAAAGCACCACCCCCCACCCGGCACCTCTTCGCATCGACCAAACTCTAACGATCTGAAACAGGGATAAATCCCCTTCACCAATAATCTCTATTTTCAAAATGACGATCGGTCATTGACGTAATAAACAGTGCCCGGATATAAAACAATGGCACCCCACTTGGCTCGATGCCCGAGACTTTTTTTTTTCCAAGGGTAGCATGATTTCGCCATTACGCTTCTCAGCACGGGGTTAAAAAAAAAATGTCATCCGCCATTTCAGTCTCGCTTCGGATCACGTAACGCTGATTTCTCGGTAATGGACATTGAGTCAACTGGACCTTTACGAGCTACCAACATCCAGGAATCAGACTCATTCGTTTCACTTATTCTCTATCTTTGTCTTCGATCCACGACGCGTCACTGCTCCTCGCTCTTTTTATATAGGCGAATTAAAATGCCAGCTGATAACACGACGCGCAATGATCCTTATCAAAATTTATTTATATCACGTACGAACATCACACCTGTTTCTCGCTCGATCCACTACTGTCGTTAAGTTTACCGGGAAGAAGGTATAGCCAGAGAAATCCTTGACTTTAAATTTAAGTTCGATACGCATGAAGCGACCAAGATTAAGATTGTAGTACACTTTAATTTTTAAATCTAAAAAAAAAAACCGCTGAACCTAATACAGATATAGATATAGAATGAATACAACTTGTACGAGTCCCATATCGTCGTCACGACTCCGTTGAAAGTCCGCCTTAATGACTTTGTCCGACGCAACGTAACTTAATGCGTATAACTAGCCCGGGGCTATGCTAAGCACAACAAAAGCCAGGACAAAAGATACAACACGAAAGTGCGTCACGCAGTTATAAATCGTCAGGAATGGCGTCGCGACATCGTTGTCGTCCACTTTGCATATGTACGAGGCAGGAAATTGTGATGATACGGCAAAGAAGCGACATGACGATAAACCGTCACCTTAACGATTAAGACGCTCGCGTATATGTGCCCTTAATACACGTCGTCGCACGATGTTTTTAAGTTTCATTCAAACAAAATAGTTTCTCAAGGTCAATCTTCAAGAAGAAACTACGTATACGTAACTCACGTTTCATAAAAGTCAAAGAAATTCTTTCACGGATGTTTCACGTCAGCGCGTGAAACTTCCTTGAAAAAAAATTATTCACTCGTTCGTAACTTCGGTGTTTATCGACGATGTTGACCATCTTTGAGACGCATTTTACCTTGACGATACTACGCAATGCGTAACTACCACTGCTAAATCCTTATTGACATGTAGCACGTACCGTACGCATGTAACGATGTCGCTCGATTTAATGTCTGTAAACGTTGCATTTAAGTCGTATCGACGGTTAATAATACAACTGTGTTGTCACGTGTTTAGTCCGATGCTTCAGCACGTGCAGCAACAACTGACATATGCCTCGAGGGTCTCCGATGCGCATATTGAGGATCAGCTCTGAAATTAATGTCGTGTCGCATGTAAACATTGGCGTTCGATGTCGCTACATGGGAACGAGCATTGATATTGAGGTAACGGCGATGGGGAATTCAAAACGGAGGGATGCGTAAATATCGATGATACGCCTTGTTATCAGTAAAATCAAAGAATTTTAATGATACTTGGATATTAATAGATGATATCGACTCGAGGTAAACGCGGAATATGGAAGTTCGAGACTGTAATGTTCTTTTTTTGGGAAACGACGGCCGACGCTCTTATCTCGATGCTGATTCGATAATAGTTTGCGATGTTATTGGGAAGAAATTTTATCACGAGGTTTTACGATCGATTCTTTATCAATAATTGTACGAGAATAATTGACGATATAATTACGAATAACAACACCGCGAACGCTAGACGTTACAGGACGTAATATCAACGCGATACGTTTTGTAATTGAGTATGGAATGTTTTTTTTATTACATTCATAACATCTTGTTAATCGAATTAAAAAAAATTTCAAAGGACATTCGATTAGGATGGTTAAGCGATTCTTCCAAGAATCTACAATAAAATCGTTTTGGCACGTCATTGCGCGAGAAGCATGATTTTTACGTAATTTCATGAAATAATTCGTTTCTCCTCGTAATTTATTATTAGAATGATCGACGAAGTTTTACACCGTGAATCGACATTTGGTAATATTTGGAATTTTTGAAATTATAATATTTTTCAAAATTCTTCGACGCGGTAGGACAAATTAATACATATTTAAGTACTCGTTATTATACAGGTTATACTGTATTATTATTATTAATAAGTATTTGTTGCTCCTTGTCACTTTATCATAGTCGGATCAGACTCGATCAACGTTATCGATTAAAGCGTCGCTTCCTATATAAAAATTCACATTCTGATGCCGTCATACATGTACCTATCGAATGCTGCGCAAACTTTTTCGTCGGCCATTCTTTGCAAACTACGTGATCGCTTTGCTAAGGATTTTCATGCGACAAGATACATACATATACGAACGTACGTGATTGCACAACAGATTCCAATCACACGATTTTCCTGGTCGTCCACTGGAGTCATTTTTCTCTCCCAAAAAAAAAAAAGAAAAAACAACAGCCATTTCCAAGAAATCTGAAGAATTTTCGCAAATCACGTAAAAGCATTGAATAAAGTAATAAAATGGATTTTTAAAAATTCCCTCTTACCGTACCTATTTATTCTATACTATATTATGCAAAGTACAAGAAAAATCTTTTCAACGATGCTTCTAATCTGTCAGCTTTAATTTTTACTTCGGATAAGAAATTTTACAGTGACTTTACATTACAACGCACTTTAATGCTCCAAGGTAATTTTCTGAAAATTATAACGGAGAAAATACATTTCGTTAGATTCGTAGGGATCATCCGTCACCCACGTATTTTATTTTTATCTTTCAAAAAATGGCTAGACGCTCTCCAGACAATCGGCACGCTAGTAACACGTGTAAAAACCTAAGATTATCGTGCGCGACGGTCATTTCGTGCCTGACGCTTTTTATACGTCTTGAAGCTTTGTCTAGACTGTTATCGGCGTATTATTGAATGTCAACAATTAAATCCTCCACGAAGACTTTACAGACGTTTAGTCTAGGATTGGATAAAGCGATCGATATATCTGCTTTAATATTATCATAATTTTTTTCTACTTCTCACTCGAGTGCCGATCCATCATTGAAGTGACGCTAGCACTTAATTCCTAAGTGCCGGATAAGACTCTTTGAAAAATCTTTCGTATGCGTCCCTGTTACAGGGACGCTTTTTTTTTTGTGGTACAAAGGATTTCAAACTTAGCAAATATATTCGTCGTCTTCGCAACGATGATTATATTTGTTGACTGTAGATTGACGATGACTTAGTCATTGTCCTGCGGCTAGCCGAATCCTCGTAGCGGCAATTCGAAGCGCGAACGAAGAATACCAGCTGTCTGTTTATATTCAGCCATATGTATCTTCCAGCAGTTTTCTTCGGCAGTTCAATGGCTTCGGACCGATTATTGTATTATTATATTAAATGCACGTGATCGGTCGACGCTTTCAAATAATTAGTACCGATTCGGTATTACCGACCGTACGCGATCGGTAACCGATCCGATTGCTAAGTAAATCGGACGAATTTTTTTTCGTATTCTGGTCAAATTCTATCAACAAGTCTTACTCGTTTGTACCGATCATTTGATCAAGAGCGATCAAATATCGGTATTCGTAGTATCCGATCGAAGAACCATCTGGAAAGTTTTCTTTGTTACGATGCAAGTCAGAGTCATTATCGTCGTGCGCGTTTCCCTTTGAGAATGTCAGCAAAATTTCTAGCGACTAGCTCGTGCATAAATTGAAATATGATTCGCCTGTGCGTTGAGAGTATCTACAACTATTTTTTTTAAATCACGATTCTTTTCACCTTTTTCTTTCACTTTTTTTTTCTTCGCTGCTTCTGTTCACCTCGTCGTCTTTCTGGGGCTATTAAAGCAATACGAGTCGATTTTATCGATGAGAAATAGGCCATTATTGGTGAGGCCACCGGGTGGGTCGTTTGGGCCTTCGGAACGAATGTCTTTTCCTGTATATAATATATATATATATATATATATATTGATAATGTAGATATGGAATTCCTTAACGATTGGTGATGTTCGGATTTGAAATTTAGCTGCAATCTATTTCTACTATGCATATATATATATATATGTATATATATATATATATATACTACATCGTTCTACTCTTGCTTCCTGTCCTTTTAATTAAATCCACGCGCTATCACGGATCGATAGACTGATTTTATTGCCACACAATTCCTTCCGAATTCACGTCCAGACACCGTACCGTCGTTTGACTATATAATCTAACCGGTATCTTCCGTGGACTTTGGAAATGCCACATGTAGCCAGATCTCGAGAGTATCCACGTATCGCGTTATGTAATATTGATTATACACGGACATACCTTATCGTCCGTTAGGTCAATATTCTTGTAATACACGCGTATCAATTGATGCCACATGTCGATTAGGAATTTTCTTTTTTAAATAAATATTTCGATGCCTCGTCCTCGGCGCGTCCAATAGTTGGATATTTTTTATTTTTCACGTATCCATTAAAAATAATATTTCAATAGACAATTTATAGTGCAACAACGTCATCAATCACAAACCACTGTCATTTGATAAACAGTTAACAATTTTTACCGAGAGACCAAAAAATACAAAAAATCATTTTGCATATAGCCTCTTTGACTGCTATATGACCTCTTTTGAAATAATGATAATTAAACCCAAAAAAAACAGCGAAATAAATCGAATCTTAATATATCGATTTCCAATTAAAATTTGTAATGCTTCGTTCATTCCTGTATAACGATGGTCATTTGAAATTGGAATTTATTGATGACCGCCACGATCGTTTCCACTGCCTTATGCATTCGTTTAACGAAAGTCGCTATCCTTCCCATAAAACCAACACGTCTGAACGCATGAATAATAAGGAAATAAAGATTGGCGATAATAAGGGGGAAAAAAAAAACAAAAAAAACGAAGGATACAAAGAACGAAACCGATTAACAGGCTTTTGATACGCATGGATTCTCACGACGACTCAGGACGACGTGGGACGCCTCACTATTTTTTTTTTTTAGCAGCTTTTAAATTTCCCGCCCGACCTCCTCAATGCTCAAGAAGATATTAACGAACGCTAAATCACTACGGCACAAGGAAGCATTGTATACCAATTATTTTTAATTTTCACAAAGAATCCGTGTCTTATAGTAATCCTACTGTAAAACATTACATCATCAAGACATAATTAAGTATTGGTCAGCACGTACAGTGGCGTACATATAGAACAAATGTACGAGAAGAGTTTATAGCCTAGATCCTTACTACGTTATATAGATCCTACGTCACTTTGCCTTATATACACGTTGACATCGGTTTTCCTTAGTTGCTCCGCCATTGTTCTAACGCTCCGAAAAGAAAGTCAACTTTTGTCCGTAGGTCCCTCAGGGTTTACTCTTGCACTTTTTATCCTTGAGAATGGATTATCACGGGGCGACTGACTTGTATCCTAGACGCGTTCTAAAATTACGAGCAGCACCCTCGAAAACACCGAGAACCGAACCGTTCATTGATTAACCCTCGAAAAGCTGAAGTTCACCCCCATTCGCCTCCTGTCATCCCTTTACATCCCGAACATATTGGCACACAGGGGAGATCCGAAATGTCCTGGTGAACTAGGTCGAAATTTCAATTCTCATTTAGGGGATGGCGAGTATCGATAACAATTGGGGCTGAACTGTCCACGTGTTACCGTATTATGGTTTATGGGTATTATAATACAATGGGATCGTTATAAGGTAATTTCATTTATCCCGTGGCTTTCTGTCGCCCTCAATTTTTTTTTTGGAAGCTACCCTGTGATGTAATTAAATTAATTGGTTCCTCGAACGATCTTAATTATCGATTGGGATAACAAAAAAAAAAGAAAAAGTCTATTATCACTTACCCATTTGTCTCGATTTCCATTGTACGGGAGAGGCTTATGTGCGTTTGAAGATTTTTGCGGTCGGAGTCACTTTTATTACATATCGATTATCGTTGGATAACGAGTGTTATATATAGTAATCTTAAAAGGTTGTTCACAAGACTTTTTAGATTTGTTTAAATTATGCTACGACGTCTAGACAGGCTTATGGATTCTGATTTATATATATTCCACGTGGGATACTGACACGTGCACGAGTACGATTTTTGAACCTTACGTAGCTACTCCTTATGTCCCAATCGCAATCACTTATCTAATTGATGATTGTCGTTCATTCATGAGTAACGCGTGGATATACTTGTTACGTATCTACATCGAGAGTAATCGTATTATTCATATCATAGTTTTTTTGGAGCTTTAATCAGCCATGAATTTCATAATCTTTTTCATTGTGGCTTCGCGATAATCAAAACGATTGTAGGCTCAAAATATGGGGAAAATTATTTACTATAGTCGTGTAAACTGTATGCGCGAGATAAATTCAGGTAAAAAAGTGGATTTATATCTTAACGTTCGAAGGATCTATTTCCCTTGAGATTTATAACTCGGGGGAATCCGCAGCGTTCGAATTATGCGCAATGCGGCTGACGTTTTACGCGACAGCGTATTGGAATTACTTAAGGTATGAGGTTATATAGACAGCAAAGATATCACGGTTTGTAGTGCTGCCGAGGTTGTCAATAAAATGTAGATGATATTATGCGTGAGTTTTGTTTTTTTCGTAATTTTTATACAAAAAAAATAAATAAATAAATTTGACACAGTTTACCTGCACGAGAAGAAGAAAAAAATGTCGAGTCTCCATCGCGTGGCTGCGTTTCAGTGTTATGCGAGAAGAAGGGGGTCTTGGTTTGTTTGTTGTTATTCATAAAGGTGTAGTTTTCAACGCGCGACAAGAAACCCGAACAACGAGTTTCAGCAGTTAATACACGCACCGGGAAGCAGGATTCATAGTCGCCTCATCTTCCACGATAATATATATTTATCAATCGTACCTTGATTACTTCTTATTCGCACGAGGAAAAGCGAGACACTCGATAAATTTCATTCTACGAAATTCCGTCAGCTTTACTGCGCGCCGGATTGCGCAATATTTCACTATAACAATGATTAAACGAAAATTCCTATTAAATCCCCGGATTTATGCCTGGGTCGAGGGGGATCGTAAGAAGCGACAAGATTTTCCACGAATCTACAAACAAAATCCGCGTTCCCTCCTTCTCACGATGCTTAATCATTGAATTATTCAATGAGAGAGGTTACGTCTGTGTCGCAAAGAAGACAAGGGTCCGTGCTCCTTTATTTATTCCTTTGCTGACTAATTTCCATGGCAGCGACTGTCGAAGGGACTTAACAGTGGATACACCCGGTACAACGTCATTGTTTAAATTCTCATTGGTATCAGCCGGAAAGCAGACGCCTGGTCACGAATTTGTAGCTCGATTGAAAAGGAACACGCGCTGTTACGACCATTGTTGCCAACACGGACCGCTAGTACCGGCAGTTACCGCAGTGTCGCGTCTGTCGCTGTTTGTCAAACTCGTACGTTCTTTTTCATATCGCGCAACGAAAAGTACTTTGTGCACGCGACCCACGTGACTTTTTCATGCAGCCAATCGCAGACGCGTATGTTCCCAGTGAATCTGTAACCACTTTTATGGTATCTTTTGTGCATTACTTTAAATCTGCTATGCAACAGACTAGACTCGTATAACGTATATACATATTTCCTAGAACGGTTAATGCCAAACAAAAATACAAATAGGTTTTATAACATAATTCTAAAGTCATTTAACTCCAACCTCTTTTGTCACACTGATTCCATAGTCGACTGATCGTTCCATTATAATGATACCCGTTTATATATATTCCTTTAATATTTATGATTTCAGTTCTGGAACAGAGAGCTGCCGCTGCCAGAGACATGGACGGTCGTGGGGCGGACAATGAAAGCTTACCGTCTTATACCCTGGTGTCGGGTTTACCAAGCTACGAGGAGGCGCTGGAACAGCTGAAAATGGTCCAGGCACTTCATCGCGGTGAACTGGGATGCAAGACCAAGCAAATCGAAGCAGAGAGTCCAACGTCTCAAGGCGCCACTTCCACCATTGGACAGAATCAGGCCAACCAGATGTCGCGACTCTCTGTCGCTGAGTTTCTACAGCTTTACAAGATGCAGCAGCAGCAGCTGCCGCAGCAGCACAATCAGCAGATCGCCATAGCCATTCAGCAGGAGACTGCCAAGATTTAAATTCAACTTAAGCGTACGCAGGATAAGTTTACGCGAGAACGACGTGGGTTAAGCTTAGGCTTCTTTCTGCGTGTCAACGATAGAAGCATTTTATGGAGGCGATCGACGCGCCATCTACCGTCGTTACCATGAACTTCGGTATTTAATCGATTGTCGATTTCTATCAATATCTCTATACTCGTATATGTGTATATATATATATATATATATATATATGCTGCAATACGAGACTGTACCACTGGCATCAGTAATGACGAGTTCATACGTACATTAACGTAAAAATCGCATTCTCATGTCGCGATCCTTCTTTCTCGGTCGTGCATACTTCTGTCGCGAATATCTAACAGAGCCAGTCTGAGTCGATGCTAGTCCCAATTAACGTTAACAGTGTTATGTTCAATATGGGTATGATCTACTTTATACTGGATTCAACGGGACACGCGGATCTCTGCGAAAGTCCGTGTATATATTATATTTATGGGTACTTTCCAAGCGAAGGAGAGTACTCGGATTGCGCGAATCACTGTACGTTTGCTCATTACGGTAATTCAGTCGCAATAGAGTTATCCTTAATACACTCGTTACTGCCTTGACTTTGACGAACGGCTGTTTGGATTTTTTTTTTCCTTCAGCATGTTTTTTTTTTAAATACGATTATTATTCCGTGCCTCGATTCTCCTTTACGTAAAATTTTTATATTGATTAATCGATATGTACTACTCCATTTTTTTTTAGGTAATCGTCCGATGCACAATTCTCAAATACAGAATCAATTTTCGCCGCGCGTCCCGGAATTGCAATTAATAGGAAAAAGAGGAAAACATATTCGCGCGAGCAATCTCTTTAAGACTAATTTGTGATAGAGTGACGAGGGATGTGTGACGTTTCGTGTGTGATGACTATTGCGTGAGCCTGTAGAGTGTATGAATGATTAAGAGCGTCAGGTTCGAATCAAGAAATTTTAATCAGATTATTTATAGTTCGATGACCCATGTAAAAATGACATTAACATTGTACCATAGAAAAAATAAGGGGCTCGAATGGTACCTTGAAAACTTCTCTTGATACGCGCCTGACAATCCAGATCGTAATCCCTGGGGTTACGTTGCAGTCTGTAAACGAGGTACCTAACACGGCAGCTCTGACAATTATTTAACATTTATCATCCCGATTAGTTCAATTGGCGTTGCGAATCGATATCGCACCGAAAGGGAAATACGCGATTGCTCGTCGTTGTTGGAAACTTTTGTTTCGTCCATTTTCTGAAACGACCGTTAAAACGAAAAACGTAAAAATATTGGAATTTCCAAAAAAAAAAAAGTAACATAATTTCCTATCGCCCCACGTTAATCGCATGATTTTCCAAAATTCCTTGGACAACGATGCTTTTCGTGCTTTTTACCAAATTCCTTTTTTAAGTATCCACGATCTTTACCCGTACTGAATTACTGAGAACTATTTGCAATATATTTCTGGGTATCTTCTCGGTAATAATTTATTTTCTTTTTTAATTAATCCCACACCATGTACTTACATTGACGTACTTACTGTCTTATATGTCGCGTAAATGGAGTTGCCTCTGCAAACAAAAAATTTTATTTATTTTACTCGACAGTCTACCTCATTATGCATACTTATGTATTAGCGTACGAAGTGAAGATAGTGTTTTTTTTTTTTTCGAAAAGTGCCTTTTTCATAGCGACTACTTGCGTTTTAGATATTTCCGTGTATTACATATATATATATATATATAAATCTGCAGTCACAGACATAATATATACATATATATATATATGATGCAAAGTGATCCTTTCCGTTACTCCAAGAAACAGTTTTTAATATGAAAAAAAAAATGCACTTCCTTTTTCGAATAACGTTCCTACTATATGAAGCTATACCAATCGATCGAACGCAAATACATACACCTAATAGCTGGCGTGGAGTGACTGGCGTGTAAAAAAGTAATTAAAAATGAAATTATTCTTCGCGAGTTATTTTCAGGATAACGAAAAAAAAAAGGGGGAATGACTAGCGATCCTCTATGTCCTTTTAAGGTTTGATACACTTAAAAACGCGAAATAGCGCAATACCTTTATTAACACGTTTTTTCCCACTTTTTTCCTCTCTGGTATGAATTAGCCAAACGCGATTACACGACGAGTCTGTAACAACTGCAGTTTGCATTATCGACGAGCAACCGGTCGCGATCGATATGTAATCGATATGCTAGAAGCTTCTTTCCCACAGTAAGATCTCTGCAGTCCATCGAATTCAATGAGTTGGGAATATAAAAGCTGAGGAAACGCGAATAAAAAAATAACGTAATATAATGAAAAGTGGTATTAGACAGGAATGATTGTAAATTTATATATATATATATATGTATATATAATGTGTGTGTGTGTATATATATATATATATATATATATATATATATATTTACAGACACAATACGTATACGACGCAAAGATTATTAATTACACGTCCGACATACATTTAAAATGCAGACGATCCGTTTTGCGGCCCAGTAGGTAAACGAAATGACGTCCCAAGGACGTAAAATTGTGATATTACTTGTATATTTATTGCACGTAACAATAATTATGACCACTTGAGCGTACGATAACTTATTGCATAACATAGACGTTATTAATTATTAGAATAAGCTCTAGGTAAACAGAGTGTACGAATAAGTGGCGAGTATGTGTGTCCGTATGTATAACGAGCGGTATAGTCGCGTGAGTGAAGTGCGAAAGTGATTGTAAGGAATAAGAATGAGAGCAAAGGAAGAAATGAAAATAGAAAAAATAATGGAAGTGAAAGAAAAAGTAGCTGTAGCCAATACATTTTGTTTTTTTTTTCTCCATTAGTATTATCTTATTCTTAAAAGCTTCCACTGTTATTCCTCGGATGTATTTTGTATAAAATAAACTTTTTTTTTCCAATTAATCCAACAATTTGTTTTCATTATTCTAACGACACTCACACGATACCCTTCTTCTGATCTTTCTGGTTGACTCACTTGTAAAATTGCGCAATTCTTTGTGCTCGCGAATCCAATGTCAATAGTTGTCATATTGGTTGTATCGACACCGGAGATATAGGGATATGGACGATCACGGGACGACCGACGAAAAGATTGAAAACGTATAAAGTAATTTTCGATAGTGCTCCGATGTCTGTTCGGCTGTCATCGGTATTGTTCGAGTGGAAAATATCACGAAGTACTTTGGCCGCTAGAGCGAATTTCAATCGATTGAAACTTTTGGTCCTAATGCATTTTTTGTTATTGCTTCGTTAAGGGTACTTTAGTTACACGGGGTTAATCAGTGCGAGGATATCAATGTGAAGTTGGCTGTAACGTAGAGATCGAATTGAACGAGGCTAACTTCGGCCGAATGCGCGCGCACTGTATGACTGTATGTACGTAGATGTCGTATAGGTTAATATCGAAGGAAATCGAAATTATTAGAAGTTTTTATAATTATATCAATATTCACGATAGCATAGGATAAGTAACTAGATTATA
>JARPRG010000295.1:467054-489767 GCA_031001745.1 Hartigia nigra
TATATATATAAATATATAATAGAGTCATTGAATAGAATAACTATTTTCGTCAGCTGATCCAACTGTTGGCAATTTAAAGTGATAAACGTATTATAATTTTATGTAGCCAAGTGGTTGGTTACGTATTACTTGTCAGTAACTGCGTTTAAGTGTAGTATCAGTAATGCAGAGAAATTTATGATATTGGGTGTGCCGTCGCGACGCGGATGGATCGAACGAGCCAAAACGTAAGAAAAAGTCGCCGGGATCAAGAGCAAGCGAGATGTCTGTACGGCCGTGCCTGATACTTTAGGCAGGAAAAACTTGTTATGGAATTTTTTAAGAAGTTTCAATATGGGGATTTTACAGTGGTACGTATATACGGATATATGTATACCACGTACGGAATAAAAGGGTGGAAAGACGAAATCCTTTGTAGGGAATTCATTGGAGAAACGTTAAAATGCAAAATTTCAAACGTTAAAATTCCCTAGAGAGGATAGAGACAATTTTCGTGGTTAAATTTCATCTTGTGCAATGTCTTTTCCAACATGGCGCTGGTCCTTCCTTCCGTCGCTACCTAAGATGCATCGCGCTGGGAAAGGAATTGTCTCATTGTACCCGAGCCAGACGTCTTATAATTTTATATTTGGCTCAAGGATGCCAACATAACGTCACGAACGCTTTATGGTAATTGCTGCGCGATTCTTGTTTCACGATGCACGCTAGACATACCAGAAGACGAAAGAGGCCTGAAACGTTTACTTCAAAAATGTATTATCGCAAGAGACCATTTTTATTGATACATTCCAAGAACCACTTCCTTCCCTAAAATCTACATCGTTTCACCAAAATTAAGGCAGGCAACTGTCTAATTAATGAAAACAAGGTGATTAATCATTGATTAAATAATAATTATTATGTTTTAATACTACAAATTTTATGTACACTCTGAATAATTATTCAGATGCTAAATTCAATTTTGAACAATAAAAAATGACAATTCCTAAAGAATCCACGTGCTAACAGACCTTGGTAAATCTTTCACTGATAGGCGTGGCCAGACAACCGGAAGTCATCGCGGAAGCGGGAGCGCATTACTTATGGGAAAATTTTATAGCTCGATCGACGTATCGATTAGAATCCAGCTTCGAGCGATTGTTCAAGGATCATTCATTTGTCATACCGAGTCCTTGTCCACGTCTTTTATTGGCTTCCACGTTTCTCACTCTTTACCACACTAATTTAATTTAACGATAACGACTCGTTGAACCCGAAAAAAATGTCCTGGTCAGTTTAAAAAATGTCTTTTATTACATATCAATGTCTTATGCATTGTGACTTATGGAAAAACATTCTCCAGTCAATGACCCACTTTACGCCCATGTTATATTCAACCGTTTGGCTTACTGACCCAAGATAATTCGTCATTTTCGTCACTCGTTTCATATTAATCATCAAGGCGAACGGGTTAAGAACGTTAATTATATTTCAGGTCCAGAAGAGAACATAAGAGGAATAAATCTTCAACACTCTTGTCATAATCGAATATAAAATAGGCCATTGCGTAATCGTACAGGTGATACAATATTGACGATCTTGACAATTATTGAATCATGCTCAAATATTTCATTCCTACAATTAAATTTATTGTCATCTAACGAATTTTATAAATGACCAAATTTTTCTTTCATAAATGACACCGCCCACTGCCTAACATATGTCGAGGTTAATAAAGGTTATATTTTCACAAGCAATTCCATATTCCAGTAAATTGACTTTCTCTAACGACAGTTGTCACTCGTAATTGACGTGTGCAATATGTTTGTATTTATTGATATAAAGCAGAATTCGAAGTTTATTTCGTTTAATCGAATTACCACTGTTTTGGCATAAAGTCAATTAAAACGCAAGACAATGGGGGAACCTACATTTATTAGACTCTATTGAGTTTTCTTTTGTTCACTCTCACTTTCTCCATTTTCAAAATGCAAAGATCTCTTCCGTACTGCTTACGCAAAAGAAGACTCGTCCCTCCAAGCTTTTCGGATAACCAAATTTCCCAGCTTTGTTTTCCTCGTTCCGTGCTACTTTGAATTTTCGGTAATACCCAGGGACTCTGGGGAGACGACTGTACGAGAGCGTGTATCGAGGATTCATCAAATTCCGTTGTCTTACATTTTATTTACGTAACGCCTCACGAAATTGCTGGTTATTCACATACCATTACACTTTTATCTGTTTTCAAGTACGCGTAAAGGGTATTATTTTTTAATATCAAGTGATTGACGTCATCCAGCACTAACATATAAGGAACGCGATATTGCTCGAAAACACTGAAACGGTTTACGTTTTTTTTTTTTTTTAATTATTAGAATACATATGATAATATTTAATAGTTTTAATAACTGTCAATATCGTGTTTGCGTAAAGCGTAGTGTAGCATCTGTTGAAATGTTTTTTTTTCGACAGTTACTAAGTGATACTGTTACTCGATTGATATCATCGTTCAATCTTCCTGATGATAGATTGACCCTTAGCGTGAATAAGACATTAACAATTAATCAACATTTGATTGATAAATAAATTGACACGAGTACGTCAATTATTAACATGAATCAATAAACCCAATAAGATAATCGATAAATTCCGCAATATTTATTATAAATTATACGTTATCGGACATTCCTCAGATTTTGTATGTATTTATTTTACGTCAAGCTCATTATTATCATTAGATCTTTCAGGAAAGAGTTGTCACAAATTTTTTAACCTACACTGATCAGTCATTAACATCGACATACCTGCTCTTAATAAAATGACTGATACGTTACCTTTTCCTTTCCACGGCATTATTACGCAAGTAATGCATAAGATTGCACAAGTAACGAGTAAATAAATTGCTGGAATGACGTAAAACGATAATCCCTACAGTTTTTACGTCGCAGCCGAATATACAATACAAATACGGCCAATTGTCACTACTAATATGTTACAACTAATATGTTTTCACTTTAATCTAATAAAAAGATATTATGTATTACCTGACTGACGCGTAACGCCTTATCGACTTCTTTTTGAATCCGCCTAGTGACAATGAATAGTCTCGAAGGGAACAAGAAAGGAAAAGCAAAAAGGTAAAACAGCCGAAACGCCAAGATGTCTGCCAGTTTTTAGCCCACGGCAATTACGTATCAATTGAATTGAATGGCCTGCATGGCCTTTTTGGTACCAATGAAATTATCAATGGATCAAACTATTACTCTTACTCTCACCTTGTCAGACCGTATCACGTGCGTCTAGTGGTCCATTTAGACATCAAGAGACTCGATAGAGTCTCGAACTAAACTATAAGGAGCTCGGCCAATTCAAATGTATTCGACAGAAGTTCACTTTCGAGGCGAAGATTAAATATCTTGAAAATTATTCGATTCACAGCATATTGGAAAGATGGCTCATAATTTTACTCTTTCGAATAGACTAAACGAAAAATTATTAATTCAATTAATCGAAAGTCATAAGCCTTTTGAAATACAGCTGTTCAAACTGTGTTGTCAACGATTTGCCGCTAGATGGCACTGACTGCAGCAGACGCTTTGCTCGTTGTCGAACCTAACGTAGTGTCTCGTAGGAAATAATAAACTATTAATTTAGATATTTATAGATAACGTTTTTGCAATATTCATTATTGTTTGTCATTGTAAAAAAAAAACGTTCACCATCGTTTCTTCTACAAGACGTGGAGTTTTTGGGATTTGTGTAATGCGGTACGTCCAATATCGTAAGTCCGTATCTCATCCAGTTATCGTATCACTGCGTGCTTCGGGGAACCATTCGTTTTATTGAGGTTTTCGTATAAAAATAAAAATTAGTACTTGAAAATGTAATGGCTCGCCAAGCAATAGGCGAATTGGATTTAAATGTTTTCATGGCAACAAAAACGAAGTAGGTATAGATAAGTCAATCCCATGAAAAATAACGAAATTTGCAGGAAACCTGTGCTTGACTTGCTTTTTTTTATTGCCTGTTCTTTTTTTTCCCTCATTTTTACATACGAAAATGTTTCTGAAAATTATGCAGCGTACTGTGTACAAGAAAACGTCTCCTCAAACTCTACCTAAACTGCCACTTTACTGTTATTGAGAACGACTCGCACACAACTACTCGTATAATGCTTGCAATTGAAATCAGAAATAATTGACTATTAAGTCGTCACGATCATAAGAACCAATAAAGGTAATACACAACGGGTGTCTACCGATACTTCGCGAAAGAAAGAGATTCGATCCAAAAGAAATTAAGGTATCATCTAAGCAAGTCATACCTAGGGGTATTAAAAATAAAAAATTACTTGCAGAGGGCAGCACTTAACGCTTAACAGTGTCGTAAGGAGTTGACAATAGGTATGTACTGGTATAGTAGAATTGTTGCCGTAGAAGAAATGATCACGAATAATAGCGTTGACTGAAGACATAATAGACAAAGACATTTTTTACCGAGTTTAGTGTTACGTGAGCCGAATGTCACCGACACCCGTAGATCGCGTTAAGGACTGAGTTGCGAACTTGACGATTGCGCCGAAAGATGGTGTTAACCATCGTATTGACTATTCGATAAAATATGGATTAAGGAGACATTTTCGTATGAAAAATGCTAATCACACATGCTCTATTGCATAACAAACAAAATTTGGAATAATATTCTGTTGCTGTTACCTATTCTTACGCATTGTACTGTAGGACACGGTGCAATAAATAATAATTTACGTACATTCGTAATTCCGTTATTTATTATTATGGTAGTCTGTCATGTTCACCAAATGTATCATTTGATGATATATATATATATATATATATATATATATATATATATATATCCTTATGGTAATGATAAATTTTGTGAACATGACGCCAGCCTACCATTGTCGTTATATTAGCTAATACTCCTACCGACTGTCGGTACATTAGGCAACATTTACATTACAGTCGGTAACTCGATCTACGAATGTCAATAACATACCCAAGCTGCGGTAATGCTAATTTTTGAATTATGCTTAGGTTATTTATCTTCAGCTGCCATTATCACGCTATTGAGAAGCAGCTAAAACAGACTCAGCTGAATAAACTTGCAAGGGAGATACCACGAACAAAAATTTAAGAGTATACTGACGATAGCTTTATACAACAGATGGCAACTCAAGTATTTTCCAGCAAGTGCTGCCTCCTTAAGCGGAAAGTTTTTGAACTATATACTTGCAGGGTTATCAACAGCCAAACCGCTTAAAAGTCATTACTAATTATTGAAGCTCCAAATCATTGTATTTTATAATAAAAAATCATGCCTGATTTATTACAAATAAAATGTTTTTCCGTATACAAAACAAAACCAGCATTTCACTCGTGGATCGGCTGTATGCAAACTATAATCGATAATAAATATTAGACTGGGCAGCTGGCGGTGTCTGTTATTTGATGATTTCATTAAAAAATTGACTGCCGCTTACGTAATCGTAAAATAGACTTTTAAAAGAGTTATAGTTGTTGACATTTCGCAATAACTACGTTACGAAACGGAGAAGCCTTGAAAGTGCATCGAAATCCAAAGAGACGAAATATCGGTTGAATCTTAAAAAATATTCGACTTATCAAGTTTGTTTACAACTTTCGCTTATCCCAATTTAATTGTCATTTCTACGCATATGGAGGAGGATATAAAATAAAATCACCGAAGAATCGCCATTTATTTTGCAACAATTTTATTAGTGTTGTCTTGGTACACCTTACTGCTTACACACATTAACATTGTTGCGTCTTGTTTATTCCATAACCACCGTTTTTTTTTTTTTGGTTTTTTCCATATATTTAAACACGACGATAATAATTGTTTTGTTGGTTTGTATTGTTTCCTTTCATTCTATCTTCCTTTGCTCTCGTGTATATGTACCGTGGCTAGCCCGGCTTCTCAATTCAAATCGGTAATCGCAGGTAATTTTCAATTTACATTAATGCACGTGTATCATGAGAATTTTGAAACGGCAGATAAAACGCGATACACTTATTAATACCATATAAATATTCTCGTTAGAATTCTTCTTTTTTTTTTAATTTTTTTTATCAATATCAATCTATCACGCCCTTCACATCTTATTCCATAAAATTTGACTTGAGAAGCAGTCCGCCTCTAGGTTATTTTCTATGAGGCGCAATAGAAGTTCGATCATTAATAAATGACTGTAAACAAAAAAAAAAGAAAGAAAATATTTTATCCAAACTAAACGTTGATCATTACAAACGCAAGTAGTGGGAGTATAAAAAAATTCCACATAATCCATTAAAATTTGCAATTTCTTCTTCTTCTTCTTTTTTTTTTTCATTGTAACTCATACGCAAACGATCATTTACAATCAAACTTCCACTGCGATTTTATAAGGCATTATCGCTGCGATTCCAATTAGTTATAAGACATAGGCGTTATAGTACAATAATAAATCGTTCGACGATATACATAATTTTACACTGAATAAAAATACTCAATGAACTCGCTTAATATTTAATGAATTCAGTAGACAATCAATTTATCATTTTTTACTTAATGAATCAATCAATTCATTATCAATCCAAAATTCCACGCACCGTCCGGTTACACGTATTATATATAAAAGTTTCGCCACATGAAATCTAAACTCCGTATGAAAAACTCCCTCGAGGTCCTACTTTCTTAATTTTACGACTTGCTTACGCCTTAATCCCCATTTTTTGTTATGAATTTTTTTTTTTTCATTAATTTTTTTTATCTTTCCCTCCACGTCATCGTTATCATCGTCAGTTAATCATCGATCGTCATCGTAATCGTTTACGATATAACCATCATCATCATCATCATCATCATCATCATCTTCTTCATCACCATCATCATCATCATCACAATCATCATCATTATCATAATCAACATCGTCATCATCCTTACCGTCATCGTCTTAAAATTCAAAAAAGTGACTCTTCCTATGTCCCACTTATCGGTTATCTTATCGCTTATCAGCATATCAAAGCCAATTCGGTATTTTTAACTATATAATGAAACCTCAATTTCGCGCCTCGCGTATTATTCAACTTGGAGCATAATTACATTAGATATCGTTAATTGGTATTAATATTAATTATTAATTATTGGCTACTCAATCACGAATTAATTATAATCGAATTCATCAATCGATTCTCATTAATCACAGACACATCGTTCCCTTGACTCGTTGAGCGGACGCGGATTCCGAGTCATTTTTTTTTATTTTTATTATTTTTTTCTCTTTATATGATCCAACGCGCACGCGTACGAGCGACCAAGCCAAAAGTCCCCGATCCCTCAACGAATCAAGTACGTGGATTATACTCACTTTTTTTCCATGAAATACACGCACCGTAACTGTCCGACACCCGGTGAGTCGTATTCGACAATTTTCTAACGGGTGTCCGCATTGCAGCCTTTCATTCATTATTAATTTTTTTCTCTCTTTTTTTTTCCAAAATTTCAATCCGTACCTTTACAATCCTCTCTTGGCATTCTTCGTCATTCTCTCACTCTCTTTCTCTCTCTCTCTCACTCATCCTCCCAATCCCAATCTTTGATCTATTTACCAATACGCGAATCGCTAATTGACTGGGACCAATCACGTCCGTTATCAATTTTTTTCTTTTTTTTTTTATTCGCGCTTATCAGCGAGTGAGTGTAACCCGGGGTATTTCTTTAAGTCTTACGCATTCCTAGTAATAAAAAAAAAATAAAAAAAAAAACAAACAAACAGAGAAACAAAACCTATCGAAAGTCAATCGTTGACGCAAAATCAAAAGAAATTAAGTAACGAAAAATTCGTTATAGTCAAAAAAACCGTCTCGGCCGAACTTCATCCTATTCGTCGTCGTAAATTTTCCTTCTGTTTCTCTCGATTTTCTTTCATACTTTTCTTTACGTATCAGCCAATAACGTCAGCAATCGTCTTTTGATTTCGTATAACTATCGTTACGCCTTTTTCGTACAACGATCCCTTTTTTTTATTGTGGCGGGGGGTGGTGGGATAGGGAGGGGAGGGGGGGGGGCGTGGAGGTGGAGGCTACGGCGTTCCACTCCAATCCGTATCTCTACGTAAAATTCCTATCTGCCGTATGAGTTACTTTTGCTTTTGCATTCTATTGACAAAGATATACCTCTTTAATCGGTGAAAAGATAAAAATGACTTTTCGAAATGGCGAAGCTACACGTGCGTTCTCTTGTCGCGAATCCGAAATTCATTGTTAGGTTGGTAAAGAAAAGTGATTCGAAGGATTACGTGATAACGCGCGTCACGCGATCTTACGTAATAAATTGCTTCCTTCTGGGGGTTTTTGCAATTTTACGGGATACCATGAAAAGGAAATTTGGAAAAAATTAACGTTTTACTAATTTACGTATATTTACACGTACGTTTAACAGTGCGTTAGATTTTGACTCGTGACTCGAAAGGACTTTTTCAGACGCAAATGAAAATGAAAGATATACGAAATTTTAACGTATACGAAAATCTTTAGACTCTATGGCGGCTATGGCTATCGATTACGCGAACGAAACTACTTCTTAGACTTTACGGTGATACCGTTATTTTATTTATTTATTTATTTTATTTTTTTTCATTTTTTTGTTTTCAACCTGGTGCAAGACTCTTTAAAACACCACGAATTATTTCTCTTGTACATTTAGACGATTTACACGTTAATTAACATCTGCCTTATTAGCTGTTTAAACCACATGCAAAACACCGTATTGGACTGCGAATCAAGTCACATGGTTTTTCTGTCGTCTTTTTTTTTTTACCCTGTAGACACGCGAATATTACATGAGAATTTAATTCTTAGATATTGTTTTTTTCCTCTTTTTTTTTTTCATTTTCCTTACTCTTTTTTCTTCATCATCTTAAACGCTGTATCACACGTAGATTACATATCTCGTTGTACCAAGGAATTGAGTCGGCGCTGTTTGCTTTTTTTTATTTTCGAAAAAAGACATTTTTTTTTTCTTCTCTTACATCACTACTTCTCTTTTTCAAGACAGACGCGAACTGGTCCGAACGTTTCTTTAGCGTTCAATCGTTTATACGTTTCGAATAATTTTGTTTAGCTAGCAAAGAAAGTATATAATTTCTATTTCTCTTTTTTCAAAATTTTTTTTTTGCTTCACTTTCACTCGCAGTGCGAACTATCGAGTCGTTTTACCTTTTTTGGTCGATTAGTCTCGTTATGGAATTTTTGCAAAATTTATTTATCCCTATTGGCTAACCTTTCTCTCTGTCAGTTATCAATTCAATTTCAATTTTGTATCAGCCGATAATGCCAAACGAATGAAATTTTGACAACGATTTTCAAAATTACGTCTTAACACCATTTAAGCTAAGTTTTGTTGATTACCACTCCTCTTCCCATGAAAACTAAAATTTCTCTTAATTCATGTTTTCTCATGTTTTTTTTTTTCTTTTTTTTCGTCCACCGCAGAATATCGTACTTTCCCTGTATACGTATCCTTGTTCCATTTTCGCATACGACGAAATTCGCGCATTCGCGAACAAACATACGTAATTTCGCAACACTGATTATTACGAGCCTCGGCAATATGTCTAATTAGGCGTATCGTCGTAATTACGAAATTTAACCTCAACCAGATGCAACCGAAACGTCATTGAATTTCATTTTATATAACGCAAAACAATATAAATAATTCGACAGAGAGAAGACTGTGGTTTTCGTTTCGAAATTTTTTTTTTTTTTCATTTTCCAAAAAACGGCTCGACGCGTATCTATCAATTGGATTACTTGAGAAGAAAGAATAACCACTCGATATATTCGCGCGCGATTAAGAGTATATTAATCTCTTCATGTAAATGGTAGGGGCGGACCGGGGGAGGGTTTAATTAGCCATAGGGGCCAAAAAATACAAGAAATAGCGCTAATAATTCGGACTTAGAATTACCGAATTTACGAATTTTTCGGATTTTATACTCAGGAGAAATTGTAGTTAAAGATTTTGAATTTTACCGTATGCATTGGAAATTTGTTTAAAAAAAAAATCAAAAATGAAATTGACGCAACAAATTTCGGCTAACTTGCCCCGGTCTTCTCCTCTGAGCTACACGTAATTCTTGTTTCGATCGCTTACAGCAATGGTAAAACTGTACGATATAGCAAAAAATGAAAGAAAGGAGACTACAAAATTTTACTTTCTTACACTTCGTAAAATTGGCCTATTTAATTACAGTCATCTTAATATGCATGCCCGGACACTTGTACACTTGCAATCATCGTACAGAAACACTCGGGACGTCGTACGATTTTTTTTTTTTCAACATTTTTTAATTCTTTTTTCTTTCATCAATTACATAGTCTTTTCGTTTTTTTTTTTTGGATTTTTTTTTTATAAAATGAAAATATATATCCTCGTTACGTGGACGGTCGGTCTGCGTTAATGACTTTACGAAAATTTATCTTTTATATGATGTTATACGTACGTTCTAGTAGATAATGGCTTATAGTGGTCAGCCATATTTATCCCCTTTTTTGTAACTCGCATTGTAACAGCGATCTATTGCTTTTTGAATAGTGTTGTCTTTTTTTTTGTGTGTTTATTTCGTAATCGAGTAAAGCGTACTATTGTTTGTACTATTGTTATCAGCGAAGAAAATACATATATATATATATATTTAACAAACCGTCAAATAAATAATACGAAAATTGTTGACCTGTAACTGGAAAAAAAAAAAAAAGTTCTTGTTTTTTATTTTTCAACTTTCTCAGGAGTTCTCATTGTAAATTTTTTGCCGATCGAGAGCCGATATTTAAAAAAAAAAAATCGATACGGACGTAAAGAAATAAAATGAAGAAGTCAAAATTCAATGAAAAATGGTAATTTTCCAAATTTTTGACCGCGCGCACGAGGAATCTCGCGAATACGATTAATAAATGCGCATTCGCCAGGTCACAATTACGATTAAATTTTGTACGTGTATTGTACTGTGATGCGTGTATCGATAACATTAATAACTCGCGACACGGGAAACATCGATAGAGGAAACACGGAAGAACCAAGTCGAAAGTCGAGAGATAAAAGTATAAGGACCACGACTGAATGAAACGATAAGACATGGAAGAAATTAAATTTTTAGTAATTTTATAATTAATGGTAAAGTTTTTTCTTTCTTGTCTTACAATAATTAAACAGTTATTAATAGGCTAGGTAAATTTCGATTAATTTTTATACAAACAAAAGAAAAAAGAAGTGGTGAGTTACACTCGAGGGTGCATCGCGGTGCGACAGTGCCATCTAGCGACGCGTTCAAGAAACGAAAACAAAGAACACTCTCTGTTATTCTTGCTTCTCTCTCTCTCTCTCTCGCACGCACGTGCACTCATTTCCATTTACGCAATTGTACAGTCTCCTTGCTACACTTCAAATGTTCGTTGTAAAGAAATAAATGTAAAAAAAAAATACCGAGTTGATTCGGCATTTTTGTTCAATGGTCGCCGCGATTACGTCATTCGCGCATTTACATACGTAGAATTGAAAAACATTTTTTTTCATAATACGCACTTTTACATGCGTCAATTAGACTCTCATTCGTTCTCTCTCTCTCTCTCTCTCTCGCATCGCAGCCCTTCGATTTTTCTCTATTTCCTTCTCTCTCTTTCTCCCATGATCGCTGTCGCACTTTCATTTCTTTATCGTACGAGTGAAGTAAATTTTAACAATTGAAAAAAAAAAGTCATTTGTATTTTTCAAAGTACAATAATGTATCGTTCATATCGCGAGAATTTCTCTCTCTCATACGCACACGCGCATTCGCTTCATCATTCTCTCTCTCTCTCTCTTTCTCATGTGTTTCTCACTCGCTACATCCCTTAGCGAATAATTTCTTATATCCATTTTTGTTTTTTTGTTTTTTTTTTTTTTTTTCTTATAGTTCCTCACGATAACTCACGAATTTTATCCACCACTTTTTTTTTTTATTTAATGTTACTGTTTAACGTTAACGTGAACTTACGGTCTCTAATTAAAGAAAAATTGGTAACCACTTCTTAGTATACAATTGCAAGCTTCTCCCACCGTACATTCCTCGACATCAACTGATCAGGTGTATGTCGTGAAATATTTTTTTAACAAATATATACATATATATATATATATATATATATGTATATATATATATATATATATATATATAGATAGATATATATATATATTGAACAAAATAGCAAATATAATGTAAAAGACAATACGGTAATGATCGAAAACAAATTTTTATTTTTCCCAAATAAACCATTGCATAATTCAAAAGTTTTACACACTCGACGCTGAATGTACGGAGGGACGAAAGAAAGCTCGTTATCACGTAACGTACCACCGAAAATTCTGTGATGCATTCCTCGAAGAAAAGAAAAAAAAAAAGAAAGAAAGAAAGAAAAAAAAATGAAATTTCACGCAGCAACGCGGAACCGCGACGATTCGAGGCTTCTTATATTCTAACAAGAATATTTTAATATAAGATATATATATATATAGATATATATAATATATATATATACATATGTATATTGGAGGATGAATGTAATCTTTTCGCTATTTAATAAGGGGACATCGTTAATTAATCTGCGATTACGTGTAACATGGACGCGTCCAGCGCATAGAAACATAAATAAATAAATATTAAATTGGTGTATTTACATACTTGGGGTGGGGCAGGGGTGGGGTGGGGGGGGGGGGGAGTCCAGGGTAATTCGACAAAGGGATCCGTATTCAGGTATCGGATGGATAATCTGCTCTAGGGAAAATTCTATGGAGAATCTTGTTGGATTGGGTGGGAGAGAGGGGTGAGAGGAGGAAATGGGGATGCCCTTACAATATTACACTCTTACGTATCTACGGTTTGCCGTAATTGTGTATATAATTGTTTACAAAATAATACTTCGTGGGCTCGTGTGTCGTGTTTCCGAGATGTCGCTTCTTGCCTTTAGATACTGATTAGAATAAGAACAATGGGATTACGTAGAGTGCTCATGTGCGCGTGTACGTGGGTTTCTGAGGTAGAGGCGGTATTTGTCGTATTTCCCTTTTTTTTCTTTTTCTTTTTTTTTTTTTTTTTCTTTTGTTTCTCTATTATTTTTATTCACGCTGTACACCTACGTATGCTTACGTTACGTTTAAGTTTTACGTTTAATCGGACTTTCACGGTCGTCACACGTTCTTTGAGCACTGAATTTCGTATGGGGCGGGGGCGCCGATCGCTGTTGAAAGCTCCGTTCCGTTTATAAATAACGAGCGGGATAGAAATTTTGGTTGTTTCTTTATCGAGTGACAAGAAACGCGGGAATTAACGCCGCGAGAGATAACGAATATGAGAGAAAGAAAGTAGAGAAAGGGAACGACGAAATTTAATGAAAAAAAAAAAACAAAAAAGGGGGAACAAGAAATTCTTGAGAGAGTCAAGAATTGGGCATTGCTAAATATGGAAATATCTTCCTTTTTTTTTCTTGTCTCAAATATATTTAGAAATGAAAAAAAAATTATCGTAGGCGATAAAGTATGTATATATAAATATGTATATATATATATATATACATCAAAATTGTCAAAATAAACAAGTAACGAGATTCTGTCGTTAACTAAGTGACGTCGGTCCTGTATTCTATATATATATATATATTTTTTTTTTCAACAACATTGTTCTCAATTTCATAATCATTCGCAGCCGTATTTCACTGTATCCAATATCCTGATGATAAATTAGTGGTATGTCAATGCGCCAGCATCGTCAGCGCGACTTACAAGCTTTATTTCTACTATAGATTCGCAAGAAAAAAAAACAAACTATTGCATCATTTGATTATTGTATGTTACACTTATCGACTATTATATTCTGTAGTTTGTACTTGTTTTTCATATACCTGAGAGAGAAAGGACTTGGTGGTGATGAATTAATGGCGAAGGAAAGTAGTGGCAATGAAAGTGACAATGAAACGATCAGGTGACGGCGAAAGTAGAATCAGGATAAAATTCAATGATACCCACCTCCACTTGATAAGAGATAAAAACAAAAAAAAAAAAAAAAAAAGAAAAGCGTCGAAAGAAAGTAACATTTTTCTTTTTTTTTTTTTCAATGTTTGCTTGCATCTAGCGACTTCCCGTATTCGCACGTGTATCTCGTTCTTAATATACCATAACAATGCTTATTATACTCGCTGAGACATAAAGATTGACGTCCTTGTAAGGATTCGAGTATCTTCGTCCTTAGTTCGTCGTATGCGCATAGAATTATAGAATCGTAAGCATCCGGGTGCACCCTGTATTATCGTGTGTGAGGTAGCATTTGTACTAGTGTGACGAAATATTGTGATTATTATAAGTGAAACGTCCAATGGCCGCCATACGCAAGAATCGAATAACTTACAATGCACTGATTCACGCGAGGACCGCGACACTAACGTGAATCCGTTCGATCGCTTTAAGATTTCAAATAGGATTAACGTACCCGCAATGTCGAGTCGGCCATCTTTGTTAGCAGCCATAACAGCTCGAACGCGATCGTATAAGATCCACGACGCGTTATACGGCGTTTAATCAAGTTATAAAACTACACAGTGTGTTTCCTTTGTTTTCCTCTTTTTCTTCATTATTTTTTTTGTTTTGTTAATCGTCGTTTATCGTTACACCTTGTATTTCATTAACGTTAATTTTATTTTGTACTATAAATCGCGGCTTGCCGTACCGCTCGCCGCCCGCTGCGCCATCCGCCCCGCGTTGCGTGCGTGTTTTACTCCGGCGCATGCGCGCGCGCGCGCCATTTTATCAAACATGGCCGCCGCGCATGCGCACTAACGTCTCTACGAAATCGCGTATGTATCTCTTCGTTATGTTTCCAGTAATATTACTAGCTATACACTTAAACGGTATTGTGTGTTTTGCGGGTGCGCTCTCATCTTCGTGTTACGTGTAGATACAGTGATGACATCGAATTATTAACTTTCATTTTTCTTTTTTCTGTCTCTCTTTTACAGTAGGTACTCTGTGTGATGCGTATCTTTACACTAAAGGAGGATACTCTTTTGTTTTCACTTTAAGATTCTTGCACCGTCGCGCGCGTCCTGCTCGCGTTACGTCATCATCCCCTTATGCACGGTCGGCGCAACAAGGATGTGCGCATGCGCGCCGGACTTGCGACGCGAACGCTTCGCCACGCTGTGTCACACACAACATCTACAAAGGATTTAGAATCCATAAACACATAATATATAAACAACATGCAACATATTATCCTACTGCGTAGTACAATAATTATTTATATATCGTGTATGTATATGTATATATATATGTATATATACATATATATAAATTTATATATATTTATAAAGTATCTTTACATCGACGACAGGGTCGCGTCGAGCGTTTCGTAGATCGCGAAAATTCAAAACTGCGACAAACACGTAAATCGTTCTTCGAGCGTTTACGTGTAATTCGTCATTGTTATTTATTATTATTCGATTCTCCTTCGATGTCAATTATGACAGATGCTCATGCAACTGGCTCGCGTACCCTGACGTCGATAATTTCGAGAACAAAAGGATAAAGAAACGTAAAAAGAAATTTGGCCGAGGGGAAAGCAAAGCAGACGGAGAACAAGAATAAGAGAAGAAACAAAACCAATCGGCGACCGAACGTATCTCTTCGGGAACGTTCGGGTGGTTTCGTAAGTGTACGTACCACGTGGCTACTTAAGCGTGCGTTTTTTTTTTTTTTTTTCGTTCGGAAATGACAGATGTCAAATCGAAATTATATGAAACGCGATGAAAACGTGAATAAACGAATGAAGAAAGTAAACAAGAGAGTTACGCGCGATTCTCTCACCACTGCGCTGCCATCGGTCCTTTTACGTACATTTTACATAATTACAAATGGCGCCTTCTCGTATTCTCTCATACGTACACGCACCACTCACAAAAAATACACACGCTTTTTTTTGCACGCTCTCACGCACACGTACACTTGAATCATTAATCGTACATTCTAATTCACCCACAACGTACAACGCAAATTTTTTCGCGCGGTCTCTCGTTCTCGCCCGCAGTACAATTAATTAAAATTTTTCATTTTTTTTTCCTTTTCGTAATAATTTTACATCTATTATCTAGGTACTTCTTTCTCCACTTTCTTAAACACCCTCTTCGACTCCTGTCTCCATGCACGACCATGTGTTTTACTGTCCATTTACATGTGTGTGAGTGTGTGTCTGTATGCTCTTAGCTAAAACAATATTAGCAAAAAGAAAATTGGCTTCAGCCCTGCTCAATTTTTTTTTTTTCCCAAAATCATTCCTTCACCTTCAAAAAACAGATATCGATCGACATTTTTTTTTGTAACTTCGACTTTTCACGCTCCGTCATATCCCGGTTGTGTATCCGCTATTATTGTGTTCTATTTTTAGTCGGTCTCGTATCTGTCGTCTTTATCTTTTTTTTTTTTTTCGTGCCCTTTTTCCTCGGAAAGAAAAGAACCATCCCATGGCGGGGGCCGCCTACGTTAAACCTAATCCTATATATTCACTGCTTTCGGTTCGCTCATACTCGAGACCGTTCTCTGCTCAGCAGAGGAGCCACAAAAAAAAATATTCAATTATTAATTCCTTTTTACTTTACATACGTGTCGTAACTATTTACATATATCTATATATTTTTCGTAATATATAATATGCCTTGCGTGTAGTACGTGTCCCATTAATCCGAACCCTGCGTGGCACCTGCGTAACGCCATTTACCATATATATATATATATATGGGTAGTCGCTGTTCTTTTATCTTTATATTTTTCACTCTTCCTGCGTTCACATCGGATTCCCTCGTTTGGTATTTTTATTTATCTTCGTCTGAATTGCGATACCGTCATCTATGGTCGCAGCCCCCCTCCACCCTCCTATCCTCTTTTTACATTTTCACCAAAAGAAATTTATCCTCGCCTCCATTTTTTTATATTCGTTTCTTGAGATTTTCTTCTTCTTTTTTTTTTTCTTATATTACTTTCTTTATCTTCACCAATCGTCAACGCGTCATCGCCCCGAATTGCATCATCTGCTTATTTTTGCATCAGCGGGTATGTACTTTTGGCTGTGTATGTATATGCAGGGTCTGTGTGTATTTGAGTTTGCGTACATTTTCAGTGCACTTGTACGTATGACAACTGCGTAACGTCATCGATCGCGTTATACTATCATTCATTCATGATTTCTGTTTATGCGAGATAAAAGCGCAAATCAAACAAAAAACAGAGAGATAATCAGAAAAATAATTTTTGTCGCGTCAAACTGTTTTTTTTTTACATTTTGGCATATTTATCTCGTACCGCGTCTATTTTATGCTTTTTTTTATTCATTCTGCAATATAGATTTATATTTATATGTGTGTATATATATATGTATATATATATATATATTTAATATATTGTTGTATGAATATATATATATATTATGTATCGTCTGTTATGATAAGTTTCGGTAAAAAACGGACCTATTTTTATTACGTAGATATAACGGAACTCACGTTCCTGGAAATCTCGAAAATCGAAAGACGACGAAAATTTTCCAAAAAAGAAATTTCCAAAGTACCAACACAACCAGCTTTTACACTGCCGTTCCTTTTCTTTGAGCAAATGGCATCCGTGTCGCCAGTAAAAGAAAACGTGTCTCCAGCACCCCTAGTGCAACGATAAAAGAAAAAGTGATTTTCGAAAAATTCCAAAACTTTTGTTCGCCCATAACGATGCAATTTTTTTTTTTTTACATTCTTAATCAACAATGTATTTTATTTCACGCACCCGATAGCCGTATAACGTTACCCTTAAAATATTCTGAATTTTTTTTTTTTTTCGAATTTTTCACGATACCCGAGATTTCCAAAAGGAACGAGAGCGCGGTCTCGGACATAAGGAGAACTACTTCGTTACCAACCAGACTACAAGTAACCAGTATACATCACGCTCTAACGCGATTTTTCCCTGTCAAGATGAAAAAACTTTGAGGTAGCATTATTATTATTATTTTTCCCATACTTTTGGCAGATCTGCGCGTACAGTGACGTACCCGTTGCGTAACACGTATGCCAAAGCACGCTTAAACTTTGTATATCTATTTTTTCTTTACTGTATACGTACAACGTCTATACAGTGCATATCGATAGGATTCTGATAAGTGCGATTAATTTGTACGGTGACGTAGCAATATATATATATATATATATATTACCACTAAAAAATAAAAATGAGCCCATTTAGTTGGTCTGCCGTGTAAAATACACGCTTATGGGTAAATTCGCGTATGTGTGTATGTATGTGTGTGCGTGTGTGTACGCAAGTGTCTCAAATTTTTATTTTTCACTTCTCAAAACTCTCCTACCTCCCCCTACAATTTTCACGCGTACGTCGGCGCTTCGATTAAACATTAAATAATGATCTACCATCTATTGTCTTTGATATAACTTATTGATAGGCATATCGTTGTGAGGTAACTCTCTTTAAACCCTTTTTCTTTTTTTCGTCTTCTCTTTTCTGTAACAAAAAAACTGAAAATCTGTAAAAAGTGTAAATACTGCAACAAGTAATATCGTGGTGCCACCCTGACTAGGAGTATCTAACTATATATGATATTCGTAAAAACGTATCTATTGTTTATCCATTCGGTGTATCTTTTTTTTTTTTTTCAGCCAACCACCACAATCCCTCCCTCTCTCTCTCTCTCTCTCTCTCTCTCTTCACCTTTTTACTCTTATCCGTTTCTTTGTATCTGCTTCTTAGTGTTTATTACCTTTAAAACAGTTTACTATTTCACAGCTATTTACCTATGTATTTAATCATCTGTATCCGTTTCATCTATTATTCTCATCTCGTTAACGCGACTATTGCTCAGGACAAAAGTCCATCGTATTTAAAACATTGTAAATAGGTAACAAAATGGTATCGATTGTTATGCTTGAATATCTCTCGAATGCATCTTCCAATGATCAATGAAAGGTATCGTGGCTGCCGTCGATGATTCATCGTTCACGCTTTTCTCTCGGGTTTCTGTGTTAGGACATTAGTCGAATTGGCTTCTGACTTTTTTTGCTTTTTAATAAAATTATCGAAGCTGTTCAGTGGACTCGGTCAGGTCTCGTGGATGCGGAATTATTATTATTATTATTATTATTATTATTGCTACATACCGGGTGACAAAATGTTTGAACTTTAGAATCCTGCGAGACTCGACCGTCATGTCGACTACGTGACGATAGCGAAGACTTAATATTTCGTATGATATCGTGAAGGATCGAGGCACCGATTTCTTTTTCATGACGGAAGTGCATTCGGCTCAACTGGTACTTATGGTTTATTTGTAAGGTACTTGGTTACATCCTAGTATCGTAGTAGTCTCGTAAACCGTTTACAAAATGAAAGGTCTGTATTTATCGGTATAAAAAGTGGGGGGCCACGCGCTAAGCCCAGCAGCTTGAAAATCTTCTGTTTTGGCACTGTACGTGATTGAAATTAAACTTAAATACCTACGATTCGAATTGTCTCGTCAACTATAGTTTTTTAACCCTAGGCTCGATCTTTTTTTTGTTTTTAACAGTATAGTAGTAGTAGTAATAGAAGTAGTAATAGAAGTAGTAGAAGTTAGTAGTAGTAGTAGTAGTAGCGTAATAGAAGATAGAAAATAGAAATAGAAATAGTAGTTTTACGTAGTAGTGTAATTGTACGTAATAGCATAGCGATAGTGACGTAGTAGTAGTAGTATAATGATAGTAATAGTTAGTAGTAGTAATAGTAATAGTGGTGGTAGTAGTAGTAGTAGTAGTAGTAGTAGGAATAGTAGCAGTGGTAGTAGTTCTCTTCTTTACCGTAGTTTGTAGCGTTATATATCGCAGTACGTATATCATTTTTTGTTAGCGTCAGCGAATAAATCACAAGTGGCAATCAAAATGGTTGACCAATTCGGTAGTCACGCTTTTTACTCGCCTCCCCTAATTATACCTGAGTTGATTGTTTTTTTTTGTTTTTCATTACTTCTGTTGCAATCTGATCGCCCTTATTAATAAGAGTGTGTGTGATTTTGTTTTGTTTTGTCTCTCTTCGTTATTCGCCATTTACCCGCTATGATTCGACTTTACTTCTTTTTTTTTCTTTTCTTTTCTTTTATAGTATAGTTAATAAATCCTTACTTGACCGTTGCACTTTCATTGACTAGTTTTGTGATTTGTATAGCTTATGTGTCTCGGGCGTCGCAGCGTCTCGCGTCAGCTTAGCCCGCGGAGGCGCCCCGACGTCGATTATCCATTTCGAACTGTATTTTTTAATTGATTCTTCTTTTTTTTTGTTCCTTTCATTTTTCCCTCTAGAATGCATACGCTTTCATTTTTTTGAACTGGGCTATTTTTTTGCTTTTCTTTTTCATTCCTTCTGCTTACGCGTGCAGTCGACGTACGAGTCCCCCTCGCTTTATACGGGGAAACAGAAAAAAAATGGACGCTCTTATTTGTACGAGGCGAACGATGGAGAATGTAGTAGAATGGATTTCTGAGTTGGGGGGAGCGGGGTATTAGATAAAGAGAAAAATTTGAAGAGAACTTTTGTTGGTGTTACGAAACAAAATGCACGTACATTTTTGAAACTGCCTGTAGAGTTAAGTGTATCATAAATGACGTTCGAAAAATTGTCGATAATTAATCTTTTGGTATCGCTTTGTCTCTCTTAGATCGGTATTTTTCCATAAGCACCGATTAATCTTCAGATTTCAAGTTTCAAGTTTGAAGTCAACGCGCTACTTCCTCTTGTCGAAGTAATGAACGTGTGACAAAAAAAAAGCTATAAAATCCAAATTAGATTGGATTAAAAGAAAATCGTTATTCCCACTCGTGTCGAACTTCGTTCCAAACGTTAAAACGAGAATAAAGAGGCAAAACAAAAAGTAATGAGAAAAACTTTTCAAAAATCCATTCTTCCCGCGTCTCCTCGAGCTCCCTCTACAATTACAGACACACATTCCTCGTAAAGCAACATTCTTAAACGACTAAACGTAACTAAGGAGCTAACGCGACGCAACGCGTCCACTTCCTGCAGGTATCTCTTTGCGATGACGGTCACGTGATTTCCCTAACGGGTCACATGACCTCAGCACGAATATCGTCCTCGTGCGTCTTCGGTAGAGCCGAAGCTGCCCGAGGCTCGTCGTTCGGGCGTCCTCGGGTAAGCTCGGTGCGGGGCGGTGGGCACTGATTGGTTGATGGCGATGACGGGTTAGGTCTCTGGTGGGGGGCTTGGGACTAAGGAGTCGGGAGTGGGGGAAACGATCGGAGGATGTAGAGGGCGCAACTCGCCACTCGCAGGTAACTTTAGTAGCCGCTCAAAGTTGATTTTGGTACTGTGGCTCCCTCGCAAGCCTCGTTACTGCGGCACCGTATCGGTTAGCGAGTGATTTGCCTGCTGAAACGCCTTCAGACTCATCTCGGCTTTATGCTCTCGCGCAATGTGCCGTCGTACCGTGTTGTTCCTCGTGAAGGTTCTCGCGCAAAAAGGACACGGCACCCTTATGCCCTGATGACGTTGTCGTATGTGAGCCCGTAGATTCGTCTCGTAGCCGTACAGTCGTTCGCAAAAGGGACACTTGAGCTTTTTACCTGTAAAACAAAGAAAACGAAACGTTTATTAGACCACAGAGAGCGTCGCACGTTAACAGAGACTTGCAGCGATTCTCGCGACAATTATATAATCATTATTTTGACATTAAAAAAGTAAAATATTATCTTAAAATAAACACAGCTGCAATAATCGAAATATATATATATATATATATATATATATATATATAGATATATATATATTTGATGTCGCTGACATTAAGAGACTAAGGTCTGTATACCAGATGCGCTTTTCATTATCGATATCATGTGATCAAGTCAATAGTATATGCAGGTATATAAATACATTTTAAAACCGCCACGTAATGCCAATATACGTATCGCTAAGCGTTACGAAGAATTTCGCCTTATAAAGCAACGAAACGGAATCGTTAGACACGAATCTGGACGGATGAGCACACAATAGAAAGTTGTTTGGTTTTAGTGAAGTACTAAAGATTTCGAAATTGGCAAAAATTACATCCTGCACCGTTGATTTAATGGGAATCAAATTTAACGCTTAGAAAAAGTCTACGCGGATAGAAAGACGAAAAAAAAAACAAAAAATGGACGTCAAATTTCTAACCGAACAACGTGACGAGCTCCATAATGACCCACCCGTCCCCTCTACCCATCGCTTTAGATAAAAGCCTAACACGTTCTAAAGTCGCGAAAGAGTTGCTCACACAATAGGATGAAAAACTAAATCCTCGTGAACTCTCTCATTCAAATATTCAAACAGTAATGAGCTGGGTATCTCGTTCCTCTTTTATTTTTTCTCCTCTTTTTGTCTTTCCCACTCAAGGTGGTTACATTGCATAAGGCAATGCACGAAACACGGTCCATTGGCCCACGAGGCAAAGCGATGACGTATGCTCCATTGCGATTAGGCCTTTGTCCGCAATTAAAGTCTTCCTGGTATCGCCGAACGTTTCTCGGCCGTTGGGTTGGCACACCACCACCACCACCATTACCATTTGGTCGCGAAGCAAAACAAAATTCACACAACAGTGTATCGCTGTCGGCAGCA
>JARPRG010000295.1:489867-500456 GCA_031001745.1 Hartigia nigra
CACCACCACCACCACCATTACCATTTGGTCGCGAAGCAAAACAAAATTCACACAACAGTGTATCGCTGTCGGCAGCATTAGGCCAATGCCTTCTGGTTGTCGTGGCGCGTGCAAGGCCATCCTTCTGAACGCTAACCAATTCGCTTCTCTCTAACTCGATTAAGTCATCGCCTTAGGGTGCCCTCACAACGCCCGGACGTATCGTACTTCTTTGGCTCCAAGGTAACCCGAGTAACACGCGCCTTTACGCGACTCTTACTGCAAAGTTCCTATTCGAATTTTCCCGCCATTTAAAAGTCTCTCGATATGATCCGACGTATCGTGAGTCGGGATTTTTCAGTCGTAAAAAAAAAAATATCGTGGCGCTGTGGATGAGCCTTATATATATATATATATATATATATATAGACATTGGGAACGACTTTTAAGATCATGCGACACTCTAAAGCCTCATAATAGTTTTGTTTATGAGCTTTGTGGACTCGCTAGCAATAATGACAGATGATGGTCGAAGCTTTTGTTGTTAAAAAAAATTCTTTTTTTTTTTTTGTCCAAACATTTCATTTTCATTTTATGACAAACTGTACTCTGTACGTCACACGCTTGAAAGCATATGCAGCATACACGTGTATACGTAAGTCAGTGTGTTTGCGAGAATAGCAAATAATCGTTGTATATGTGCATATATGTACATACATTCATATATATATATATACACACATGAATGTAGACGACTACCAACTTTTCGTTGGATTCCGCCTAAAAATAGAACCGGCCATCCTAGAAGAAAATAATGGGGCCGCGGTCTTCGGTTTCGTGCAGCTGACTATGAAATTCACAAAGAACCATGGCTGCACAAAGGAAGGCCCCGTCAGGAACTCGCGTTGACGGAACGGAGAGCGACGAAGGCGGTAAAAGATCGCACGAGACACATATATACAGTCATAATACCAGGAACGATACCTGGTTCGGTTTCGCGGAAGATATGGAAAAGTCGTAGTTAAAATGAAACGAAAAAAAAAAAAAAATGAAAAAAGAAGGATGTAGCATCGCCATTTCGATCATTCTCTAAGAACCTGAACGTCTTCCAGGAAATTGACGCCATACGCCCCAACGTGAAAATTGCCGACGAATTTCCAAGTATCGATCCTGATTGACCAATAAAATCTTTCACCCACCCCCCTCCCCCTACGGCCACGCCGCCGCCACTCAATCACTAAAAAAAAAAAACCGCCGAATTAAATAATTCCAAATTTCAGCTGTTCCACAGAAAAAAAATAATATCGAACCAATGAGCATCGCGTATGGGCGACGTATTTTTCTTCGTTCGCCAATTGATAAATCGTCGCTAGAGGTCAATCGTAGATTACTGTGTCGTAAGAGGCTGTAAAAAAAAAAAAAAAAAAAAAAAAGTAGTAACGACACGAAGGTCACGAATGACAGGTAAAGCCTTCGAACGTTTCTAAGTTAGGACCGTGCACTGTAGGCCCTTTGACGTATCGCATACGCATGTGTTTACGCGAAAGGGCTGCCAGAGTAGGAGGGGAAGACGATGCCGGAGGTCTTGGATGTAGAAGGTGAAGAAGTGGGAGGTGGAAGGGAGAGTAGGAGAAGGTGACGATGGGCGGTTGGGGAAGACCGAGAAGGTTACGTTACGAAACGGAGCAAGCTGGCAAGGTCTTCCTCTCCCTTCCCCTCTTCTTAGCCCTTCCACTATACCAAGCAAGACAGACCCTTTTTACTTTTCAGCTGAATGAAACAGCAAAGAAACGAATAAGGGGGCTCATTCCGAGTAGAAAGTAGCGTTACGTTACTGCGTAACGACTGCGGAAATACGTTTTATGCCGTTCTTATGACGGATTGTCGCATTTTGAAGTTACGTGGAACAAACCGTATCAAAGATCAGCGAGTAAATTCTTAATCACGTGGTACGTGTTACATCGATGTTAGAGAGAAACGAAAAACTCTGTTATGTAACGAGATACTTAGCCCATGGCTTGCGTTTCCTGTTGCTTTTCGTCCGAATGAGTCTTGGCATAACGAAACTGAGATACGGCCCTAACGCAATCACCGTCGTAGAATTTCAGCTGGGTTGATTACGCGATCTACGGTACACGTCTCTGATAACGCTATGTGACCCTCCGTCGATATCGAAGTTTACTACTAACGACAAAGAGTCGATAAAGGGGAGAAAAAAAGAGTCTCTTGCCAAAAGGGTAGCTCGAGTGAGTCCTTTAAATCTCTTAAGGATACAACCGGTAGATGACGAGGATGAGAAATAAGAAATAAAGAAAAAATATCCAGAATGCACGTGGATCGAATTAAAAAAAAAAAGTATTAAGAGATAATAGATTTTCGCGTATCCTGTTATCGCATGAAAATTTTGCAAAAATGATCTTGATTTCCTCTCCTTAAATGGATGAGGTCATCAACGTCGGCGCTAAGGTGGGAAATAAGGAAGACATCGGCGACTGATAGCCTTGACCCATTTTCTGTCGACTGGCGCCAATCTGGTTGTCGTGGGAAGGGGTGGGGAATCGTTGGAAGAAATAGACCGGGAGGAAAAGGGTATCAGGATGCGGAAGCTGTATGAGTGGTAGTGATAGTGAGGGTGCGAGAGAGACAGAGAGAGGAGAGATATCACACGGATGATGATCGTTGGAAGAGATGAGAGTCTCGAGTAGTAGTGGAAAATCAATGCCAGCCGTGTGCGTGCTGCAGCCCAAAATCAAGGGGGAGCTGAGGCTCCTGTACCGAAACCCAACCCCCGCTTCCCCGCATCCCCCTCTAAACGTCACACCCCCTCCTCATTTTTCCCTGAAACACCCTAGGAAATTTCCTCCTTAACCCCCCCCCCCCCCACACTCACTCTTCACCCCTTTTCCATCAAGTTTCTTCTCCAACCATCTTATTCAGTCTCCTCATTCTCCTCGTATTCTCTCTCCAGGTACGGACGGAAGATCCAACCCCTTTTCTCTACCCTCTCCAATGCCGCAGACGCCCCAGGAAACCATAACCTGCACAACGGTCCACTCGTCGCGGCCTTTCCATGCATTTTTTTTCGCGGCCGTATCCAAAAACAAGCCACGATCAGAGAAATCCTGGTAACCTCGTTTGGGCACGCGAAGGAATTTGTACTGAAGCTTGGATTGGGGTAAGATCATCCCCCCTCACTCCCGGTCCTATCTATTTCGATGATCCCACTATATAAATCAGTCAATCCTTGTCTCTCTTCGAACATGAGAAGGGACGAAGTTTTGGATGATCTTGGGAATTTGGTTTATATTCCGCAAAGGATCAGGTGTAATTCGCCACTTTCAATTTGTCATGTGCGAAAAAAAAAAATGTACGACAGCCACATAGGAGCGAGGGAAGGTGATTGTGCTTTTTGATTTTCCACGGGTTATAGCAGATATTCGCGATATTGAATATCCACCGAGTGCCTGACGCCTTGAAAAAGCAAATTGAGTGTCACGGAGTACGAAACTCGAGTATTGGATGGGGAAACTTTTTCAACATCCTTCGTTCTACCCCCACCCAGGACAAACAGGTGAAATGGACAAATGTCCAGCCTCTAAACAGGTCTTTTAACGGAAGTTGGTAACGATGCTCTTGACGTACCACAACGCGAAGACGTTAAATAATAGATCAACCGGGCAATTAAGTAGCACGCATCAAGTGGAAAAGCCGCTTATCGTGCGGCCATAGTACAAATGGCCTCTACGAATAATACAAAAGGTTTTTTCGAAGTGTCTATCGGGCGCAAAAGTCAAGCAAGTATCCCTCCCATGAATGATATAGGGAAATAAATAATGAAATCTCTAATAACCCTAGATACACGTATACCATATATATATATAGGATACTTAAAAAAAAAAAAAGTCCAAAAGAATAACAAAAAATATAACCAAAAATATCCTTCGATAATCTTCTATCTATTTTCATATGCGTTTTACAATTATTCGTACGTTCCGAGGTTCCTTTTCTTATTCGTATAATACGAACGATACTACTGCGAGAGTAATAAGGATGGGAATAGGAAGGAACATGCAGGGCACAGGTTGACGCGAAATCGCACGCATGCGCGTTTCGCTGTGGTGGCACGTGCATACGCACCCACACGCAACGTTCAGCACGCACGCAAAGCCACGTTGCGTATTGATTGCTGCGCCCGACGAGCAGGTGGCGCGTCCAAGCGGTCGCTTCCAGAAGCTTCGCCAATGCCGCGCGCGTTAAGCGACATCTAGACGCGTACAAACCCGTACGCACATATATGCTTGTACGTATACTTATATATACATACATAGATATTTAACTATATATATATATTTCATACAAGAGTATGGCTTATGCACAAATTCAAACGAACCTCGTGACGCACATACTTACGGACAATGCAGCCAACGATGATACGAAATCACTTATAGCGACAACGCCGTAGCTTCCTTTGTCTCCTATAAGAATAGAACAGCGGCCAATGGTTGCTGGGTAATACGACGGAGTATCTCAACCCTGATATCAGTAAGACGATGGTATGGGCTTTTTAGGAGAAATTTCATCTCCCCCACTCGCCCATTTCAGCGTCCTTCACGTCCACGAAGGAGACAGAGTTACGCATTGTGCGTACACTAGCGTATGGAAGCCACCCTGTATAACTTTGGCAAGATCTGCTCTGCCGGTGACGTATACGTCACGAATAACGACATACCTCTACATACGTACGTAACCTTCTGCCTATCTTCGTCATGTGCAACGCTTCAAGAGGAATCGCCGCTAATGGCCTGACGATCACTTAAAAGATTAATTAAGTACACGCGATATCGTGCGAATGCGAATTCATAAGACGTGACCGATATCGTACTGGAGATGTTCAGGTATAATAATTATATCGAAGCGAATTAATTAAACGTACAGGTGAGTTTTACGAGCGAGAATTTTTTACACGCTAATTAGTTCATGGGCAACGATCAGTGCTGGGCGCCACTGTCGCATTTTTATATATACTTTTTTTTTTCTTCTTCTTCGTTCATCCAAATTTCCGGGCTGCCACGAGCACGAGTATCCAACGATTCCTTTTTGTGCTTGTGTATGCCTGGGCTTTGCTTACGGTATCTGAATTTCTACTCGCGTTACGTACACGTATGTGCGTGCATACGGGGCATTCGAAACGCAGCGTCGCAGTTACGCATCGCGTGCTAGGACTGGTCTCGCGAGGTCGTGGGTTCGCCCAAACAGAGACACGCGAATTTTCGCTCGGTTAATAATCACTGGGCATACATACGTAACGCATTCTACAGTCTAACCTAATCTAACTTTTGGCGAAGTAGGACTGCTTGCTATGGGGGGAAGCGAATATTTTTTACGGCTTAAAGATTCCATGACCATATATATATATATATATATATATATAGAGACAGATAGATCGACGCTATACGAGATACTCGAAAATTTCAAGCTGCCATCGAAAGCGTTGAAAACTTCAAGATTTTTCTATCCCGCTGCGCAAGGTGGCGTCCAAAAATAAATGTGCAGATTGGCAAATAGTAACAATTGGAAACGCAAAGGGAAGCCATTGCGAAACTGTACTAATATTTATACAGTTATACACTCTCCGCAACTTTTCGTGGCTTCTTGTCATCTATGTTCTATCGTGTAATCTTTTTTTTTTTTTCTCTTTCTTATGTGTTTCACTTTCCTAAAAGTTTCTCGTGCGTCATGCGTAACTCCCTCCTCCTCTGCCCCCCCGAATAATCCTTGGCTTCGCTGCCGACTCGACGTTAGGGAAGCCCACGTTGACTTTTATCTACGACGGAATAACGTGTAACGTTCGACGATCGGCCCTTCAAAGAGTGAATGCCGTCATGTTTGACGGTTCATTCATTTATTAGTAAATCGAACGCACGCTGCTGCGGTAGACCCTCTAGCGGCGTTATCATGAATTATTACGTGACCCGAATTCAGCATTGCATGCGAACACGGCCCTATCGCAGCGACGCGGTTTAATGGCCATCCCAATGCTGATATTGAAGTATGAGTCCCCCCGTGCATGCGCGACACAAACCCACAACATCCCACGTCAAAGTAAATATCCTACCATTGCGTGAGCATGTATACGTATATCGCCCATAGCGACCAGGAACTTATTTAACCATTAAAAAAACTGCTACCAAAAAAAAAAAAGAAAAACAAAAACAACTAAAAATCCCACAGACCCCCAAAGAAGTCCACCATCAATTTTTCTGAAATATTATTATTGTACCAATCTGGAGGTAGATTAACGTAAGCAAAAAGAACCTAAAGATTTCGACTACGACTTTGCGTGCCTCCCCTCACTCCTCCTCCCCACCCCTCGAGAACAACTTCCGCTTTCATAGTTTCCTGTAACATGTTTTAGCGCGTCGATCCGATGGAAGTTCGCCCACCGCACAAACAATAGAGATTCGATTGGCTTGCTGAATTCGCCGTGGGGGGGGGAGGGGGGGTTGTTGAAAGGATGGTAGATTCGTAGGGCACCTGGTATACAGGGATAAGGGTTAGAGTAGTAAAGAGCCCTACACCTATTCACGCATAACGAGGAATAAGAGGATCATCGAGGAGGAGAGGGTGGATTGGGAGTCGGTGCAAGGTCCGCAAAGGGCAGGTATCACTCGAGCGCAGCTTCGGGCCAACTTCAGAGCAGCTTCAGGCATCCCAGGCTGAGCAAGCTGAGTCTAATTCGGGTGACTGCGGACCTACCGCCTACTACCCCACCCACCCTCGTCGATCAATACGCAGCGCAGGGATACCTACCATACCATCCCATCCCCCTATACCTGCCGTGCCTATGCCTTTTGCGCCTATGCACGTCACTGGCAAAACCCACCCCGTTTCCTTCTCCTCTATACCTCCTCATACTCACTCTATCGCTATCCCACCCCGCTCCTCAGCTAGCTCAACCCTCTGCTACGATACCGAAAACGTACCAACAATGAGTGTGTGAGAGAGAGAGAGAGAGAGAGCTGCCTACTCCTCTTCCTGACTCTAGCCATTTTCTCTCACCACCCTTGTTTTACGTTTACTGCTTACCTAGCAACTCGCGGTACCTACCGATCCCTCTTTCGTCTCTCTCCTCCGCCTCCCCCCCCCCTCCTCCGCCTTCCCACCTCCCCTCTCACCAATGTTCGCAACTGTTCAAACCTTACCTAGGCATGTATATCTACCACCCTTTCTACGTCCTTGCGCTCCAACTAGGAACCCACCCACCCCTTCAGTCATCCCTTATTTCGGTTATGTATCCGAAGGCACCACCTACCTCCTCTTCTATGTCAAGCCCTCTTGCTGCCTGTTTTGACAGTTCAATCCAAAAATTACTAACTTCGATGGTTGCGCGTACCGCAAACGTGCGCAGTACACGTAATCGCTACTGCTACCCCTAGGAGCTTTGGGATGTATGTGTACGTTCGCTTATCAACCCCTTCGCACCGTAAGCTTTCGATCCTGTGTACTCGCGACCCAGTCCTGATACTCGCAAGGGTACGAACGTTACGTGATCGTTATAATTAGCCTTCTGAAACTAACGTGGGACTGCCTGTGTTAGGAGGGTGGAGAGGGGGTTGGCAAACTGCAAAAATTACAGGGTTTACATAAATTTGGGGGTTTTTAGAGGCAAAGTTTTTTTTTTTTCTTTACCTGCAGCGTACGCGGATACGAGGTTTAATTTGAAAATCGCAAAATAGGTTAAAGATCGAAATTTTAGAGGGATAAAAAAAAGTTCGTGGCTATGCAGATTATATCTGGTGGATTAATTAAGTTTGATCGATTGAGAATCATGGCCTCGATATTAAATATCACTTGAGATTGTTCGTGGGTGTGAATGAAGATTCCGAAGAAAATCGTGACGATGTCCTATAGAGAGGTCGTTGAAGAAGAGAGAGAGAGAGAGAGAGAGAGAGAGGGGAGGAAGAGCTGCAGAGAGACACGAGACACTCGAATATTATAAATAAATCAAATGATAATAGCTTTGCGAGCGACGAAGGATCATCCGATTGTCTAATCTCAGCTGGATATTCTATTAATGAAATATTATCAAATAATTAGCAGATGAATTTTAATTGACAAAAAATAATTACTATCTACCGATGATTATTATTGTACACATTGTCGATTGTAATCGATTAGGTCTTCGTGTATCCATAATGATATATCGATCTTCCCTTGTCTGGCTAGCGAGCGGACTCTTCCACTCGTAAAAGTTTTCCTGCGAAAAATGCTCCTGATCGGAACACTCGGCGGAATCTGGGCAAAGTATGGTAAGAGGAACGAGAAGAAACGGAACGGGAGGATTCGTCGCAAAAGTTCCTGGACGTTTTTTTTTTCCAGATAGACGCCGGGGGTCCGCCTGGCCGTGACCCAGTTTTACGTCGTCGACGTTTCGTTCTCCGCGCTAGACGCCAGGCGTCGCCGCCATAGTTTTCCCATAGTCCTCCTACCTGTCCATGCGTTTTCATACATACGTCATATATACGCGACACCTATACGTCAAATTATTTCGAGCGACTGCGCTCACGTAAAACTTCGCACATACATTATTTTCCAAAAGATCGACCTAAGGATCAATCTAAAAAAAGAAAAAATGTCTTTTTCAACAAACAAACAAAAAAAAGACGAATAACCAAAATCCATATTTCATTAACGTCCATATAGCCGTGCACGTTCTCAAAAGTATGACCGAGCGTATTTCGAGTAAAAAGAAAAATGATACAATACTTTTTTTTTTGCAAATTTAATCAATAATTTTAATACCATTCTTCGGTCCTACCCTAATCTCTAATTCATCATCCCGTCGTACCACCGCAACGTTCTGACCTAAGGTCGAGTCCACAGACAAGTTCATCGCCGCGCGAAAATTCGTCTTGGACTGTCTTCGCCACATTAATCCCCTTATAATCCTGTAGGATAGGCCGAAAGATCGTATCCTTCAACAAAGAGCGTCCCCTCGATAACGATCGCTCAACAGGACGTCCTCAATCATAGAATAAAGATCGGAGAAAGCAAAGAGGCCTGAAGTTGGTTACTTTTATACGTAACTCAGTCGATTATAAGAAGAACCTAAAAACACTTCGCTCGATTCGCCCCGTCACAAGACTCTTTTAAAGCACGTATAACTATTGCCGTTCTATCAGGCAAAGGAAGTTGACCTCGCATTCTTGATGCATTGTGCAACAGATCGAATGGACCTAACCCTCTCCTTCCTCCTCTGCCGGCAGCTAAATCATTTCGAAAAGGTAGATAGGACGATCGTCAGCCTTATTTACGTGCCCAAGAAATTAACAAGGCCAAAGATTATATTCCTAAGAATCTAACGTTCTCCGTTTTATATATAATAAATAGAACGTGGCTCGAAGATGGCCTGAGGCACCATAACCTCCGAACGCTGCATGGTCGCGTGTTTACGATTGCTAAAAATTTCATATTAATGTATATATATATATGCATATTACGTAATAATCCTACCAAGACCTCTCTAACACTTCGCATTGTATTTTTCACCGATCAGCAATAAGTCTGAGAAGTAAAAAAAAAAAAAAAAGACATGGATAGCCAATAGGAAATTGCAGTCGAATGGGGTAGAGAGTAGGATACCTGCTGACGATGCAGCCTGGAAACCTTACTAAGGTTTCAGGTCTCATTTCCAATGTAAAATATTAATGGGTTAGTTATTACGCAAAATAACGGAGGGCCCCGCACCGCAACGTGTATTACGTGCATTAATTTTTCACGAACTTTGTATGCATGCGTTCGAGGAGTCCCGTGAGTTTTAAAATACTCGGAAGGACTTCATTAAGGATTCAAAGGTTCCTTGGGAAATTGCACGGCAAAAGGACTCCACCGTTAACGTTTCTTATTCTTCTGCCACTTATTGTTCTTATCGACGCAAACGGACTTTGTCACTGTGACTTATATGTATGTTTCGCTCTTACGCTTAACTCAATATTCCATTGCGCTCTCGTTAAGTGCTGCTAAACGTCGTTTACGTCATCGATCGATACTACGATATTGTACTACTTTTTTTTTGTTTGTTTTTCACCTATCTCAAGAAAAAATTCTCTTTTTCTCATAAACTTCGCCAGACAATTTTCAATCGACAAACTTTTGCCGATTCACACCCAAGTCTAAGCTCACGGCGATATGCACAGCTGATTGTGATAGTGTAATAAGAAAAACTCAAGATATAATAATACTTTACAGTAATTCACAGAGAATCGTATATCTACGGTTAGCTTTGATTTCGATAGACGAATTCTTCGTAGAAAAAAAGTGCGGCCAACAAAGGATGAGAATCCGAACACTTTTTTTACGTCCCTGCTGGGGCCCTCCGTACGCGTTTTTATTATCTGTGACGCGTCATTACGATCGATATGATAAACAAGTGTTTAAAAAATATTTCGGCATTTGTTTGGCCGGTATGATCCGAAAATATATGATATATTCTTATCTTTTTTTATCTTAATTTTTTTTTTTTCGCATTCACGTTAGCATCTATGTATGACTAATGCGATGTGAATAAATGTACAAAGAGTGATATTATCGATATTATCAAATATGAATAA